>CM076576.1:637251755-637381680 GCA_034641835.2 Pinus albicaulis
TTTTCAGTGACGCCCCCGTGGGTCTACAGTGACCCATTGCATCGGCACAGTGAAGTGAACAGTGATTAATCGCATCGGAGGAGAACAGAACATCAGAGCATTCTATTGAAAGCTTCAATTGCGATTATCACATCGGGTCTTTCGCAAAGGCATTAATCGCATTGGCAAATAGAAAAGAAAGGTTTATAAATCTGTGGGGCCCAAACCTTTCAAAGGTTAGCGTTGGGGTTCGAATATGAGAGCATATTATATGCGTGGTACTATTTTAGGTTGAACCATAGGATAACAATGAAACCTATGTTTGAAAATTGTATGAAGACTTAGTGTTGGGGTTGATAAAAGGGTATATTATATGAAATGAGGGGTTTATGACCTTTGACGAAATAGTAAGATTTTAAAGTTCCGCACTCATTTAAATTGTCAGCTCAGACAATAATATGGAGGTGTACTCTCATATGAATTGAGAGAGGTATATATACTATTGGAGTTCAAATTTGGGGATGCATTCTTCTATACACCGAATTGAAACAACAGAAAGGGGACTATGGGTTTTACCAGCCATCATATAGTTTTCATAAAGGAAACGCCACTTATGAAGATTGAAAAGTTAAAAGTTTTGCAATGGTCCAATTGTAATATTCAAATGATAATTCGATATATTATATGTAGTTGTGGGTTGCGCTTTAATTCTGGGATTGAAGTAAAACATTGACTAGATTTTATAAGAAGAGCATATTATGTGCTTTATGGGTTTTATAACCGCGAGTATAAGAAGCTTCCGCAGTTAATCAAATTGCCAGCCCAAGAAATTAGAACCTTGAGAGTTTTCCCAGATTAAAAGGTAGCAGTTATATATATTGTAACGCAGTTATATATATATACAACAGACACACTATTGCAGTGAAAAAGTGAATATGCACAGGAATGAGAATGTGTTTTTGACATGTGTACAAGCACAAAAAACTGGAGAATATGCAGAGGACAGTGAACAGAGTATGTAGAACAGTGATATGACAGCTGCAGATACACAATTGCAGTGAATAGCAGAGAAAGGCAGAACAGTTACCTGACAGCAGTAAAAAGGAAAAAACCAGCAAGCCAAGTGCTGGAAAGAATACTGAGTGAAATTTATATACGTAACTGAAAATGAGAATGTAAATGTTGTAATTGATTTTGTATTTTTTGTGATGCATTGACAAGTCTCCGGAGGAAAACAAAACTCCCACTATAATACTGAAATTAATGCATATTGTTATATTTTTTTGAATGAGTGGGTAAAAGAAATGAGAAGGCAGAAGGAAAAGAGGCATGGCTGTCCATTTCAAATTCCCTGAGGAATACTAACAGCAAAAAAGAAATCCCTATAAATGATATCACCTTGATATGCATAGAGAGGTTAGAGAGTGAGGACAAAGAATGGAGAAATGAAGAAGTGAGGCAAAAAATAAGGAGGAGCTGAGTAGAGAAGAAGTTGAAGCTGATAGAGAATCCAAGAAGATGCAGAGATGATACAGGACAGATATGAGGACTGATGAATAGCAGAAGAGAAGGTACAGAACAGAGCCGATATCCAAGATAAATCAGCAAGTGTTTTTATTTTGAAAGAGTAAGGAAGTTGGAGCTTCCCTATCAATTTGTAGCTTGATAGATGTCAGTTGTAGCTGACTGAGGTAGGAGCCTCCTGTAGGTTGGTGCCTGCAGAAAATTGATGGGATTTGGAGCTTCCTTGCAAGTTGTAGCTTGTAGAATTGAGGTTGGAGCCTCCTCTGGGTTGGTGCCTACAAAAAATCAGTGGTGAGAGAGAGTTGGAACTTGACTTTGCATCACAACAATAATATGATGTGGTTTTCTCCCTTTATGGTTTCCACTTATATTTGGTGTCTATGTGCATGATGTCTATGTGTTGATATGATATATCTATTCTGCTAATACTTGCCGCTCACATATTAAGACTGCTGGTACATTATCTAATATTCTTATTAAGTGCTACTCACAAATAAAGATTTCTCACACATTATGTTGATCATTAAATGAAAGTGTTAATAAAGTTTAATGAAAAGTTTTAAAAGTCCATGAATGTGTTAAACTGATTCACCCTCCCCCCCCTCTCAGTTTAACTAAGGGTTCAAAAATTGGTATCAGATCCAGTTCCTTTGGTGTAAGCTTAAAGGCTTGAAGGAGATCTAGTTGAGTCATGGACTATCAAAATGTACATGTGTTAAATACAACAAACTTTCCTAAATGGAGAGATAAAGTTAAAACAGGATTATTGGTTTATGAACCTGAGGTATGGAAGCTTGTATGTGATGGTTACTGCACAGACTCCCCCACGGTGAAAGAACAATAGAGGAATCCCAAGGCAAAATGTGTGATATATAACAATCTTCATAACAAGGACCTTGAGTTGATAATGGATTTAACCTCTGTGAAAGAAATCTGGGATAGATTGCATTTCATGCATGGAGTAGACACAGAGGACTGCATTGTCAAGAAGGAGAAGAGAATTAAGAAGAAGAAAAATTCATGTCAACAGGAAAATGTTCAATCAAATGAGGTACCTGCTAGTGTGAATGGAAGTAAGAATCATGAAGAAATTGCAGCTGAGGAAAAAGCCAAACTTGACACAATCTTGACTGAAATAGAAATATTGAAGAATGAAAAAAAAGACCTGAATACATTGGTGCAAATATGTGATGAGAAAGAATATGAAGATAAGAAATAAATTATATCCCTGAAGACACAGCTTCAAGAAGCAAAGAAAGTTGAAGACACTTTGTTGCAACAAATGGAAGAGAAAAGTCTAGAATGTGAGAAAATGGAAGAAGAAGTAATGTGCCTGAGAAAGAAACTAGAAAAATCCCAAAGAGAATTATTAATGAATACTCCACAAGTGAAAAGCTCTGGACAGCTGGACCAAATACTAAATTCTCAAAAGTCACCTTTCATAAAGGTTGGGATAGGATATGAATGAGAAACCAGTAAGTCCAAGGTAGAAGATAGCAGGAAAATCATCTTTGTAAAATCTATAAAGAAAAATGAAGTTGCTCAGAAAATTCCTACAAAAGAAGCAGTCAGCAAGAACATAAGGTGTAAATAAACAAACAGAATCAAGCTGCAACATGAAAGAACAGAGAATGAGAGGATGAAACAATCAGCTGCTAAAGGCTCACATGCTCCTAAGGATGAATTGAATAAATTTGGAAGATGTCAAAGAAGGTTCTTTCCTCCTATGGGAAGTATCACCTGTTTCTCTTGTCACAAACCAGGACATATTGTAGCATATTGCAAGACAAAATAAATCTAGTCCAACCAGCAAAGGACGCAGCAAAAGAGAAGAATCCCTCAAGCAAGAAAATGGAAAGGACAATCTTTCACCAGGTACAAAAATCATTTCCATGGCTAATGTTATGCATGCAATAATTTTGGACATAAATCTGTTGAATGTAAAATGTATTCAAGAAGGGGAACAAAGTATTATACATCAGCTCAAATGTACTTTCACAAAATAAGATGTTATGTATGCCTCAAGCTTGGCCACAAAGCAAAGGACTGTAAACTACCATATATATTAAAGAACTCTAGACAGATGATGGAAACAAAGCAAATCAAACAAAACTATGAATCTAAAATAAGTGCAGACATTATGAAGAACCCCAATAAAGTATGGAAGGAAAAGAGAAAGGGGAAGCCTATTATCTCTATAACATAATGAATCCTTCATAGTCTCAAGGGGAGTTGCTCTAGGAAGCAAAGCAAAAATCCATCCAGTGACAAATATGAAGCAGCATCACAAGGGGAGAGCAGTTCATAATTATTTCCCATGAGAGTAATCTAAGAAGAGCTCCATGTAATGATAACAGCTATGAGATCAGGAAGAAAAATGAAAATCCCTATAACATATAACTATTGAGGAAGAAGATGATCTACAGTATTAAATAGCTGACAGATTGAAAAAAAAAGGGACAACAAGCAGTCATGATGGTAGAGAAAACATCAACCATGAACATGTAAGCCAAGAAAACACCAACACATTAAGTGATGATCACTTTGTGCATCATTCTACTAGAATGAACAGTGAATCACATTAAGAAGGATGGGTAATAATAGTGCCTATCATCATTATATCATTACATCTCTCATCCATGAAAAGTTCCCTTGGAGGAATGCAGTTAAGTGAATAATAAATCTTTGAGTAATCAGCCCATGAAGACTCATAGAAAAGAAATTGAAGATGTCTTCCTGAAGATTATTATGTTAGAACAACTGAATTGTATGTAAAGCGGCAATGACTCTGGAGCAGTCCTAGAAAGGAAAATGCAATGACATTCCTTTAAACCAGAATTACAGACCAAGCAAGAGGTTAATAATGACAAGATCAGATTCAGCATATTAATGATTGTTGGTGTGAATAGTGGAAAGCTCAATATTAGAATTCATGAAGGATTCCTTAATATTGGGTTCATGAGCAAGCTGAAGTGAAAGTAGTATTAATTGGTACTTGGTACAAACAGCATGCCTATCAACAGAATATCAAGTGTTATCATGGAACAGCAATAAGGTACAGGTCCTCAGGATCAAAGGATTATGGAAGGAGTACATCCAGCATAAAAGGGTAAATGAAAAGGCTAAAGGATCAATATTTTGTTTACTCTTGAAACATGATATTGAGCATTGAAACAATATTTTTTTATTTTCATGCCTTCCTGAAGTCAGTACATATACATATCAGGCCTCTTTTCTTAAGATCATGCATAAGACTGTGTGAAATTTGTTTGCTAAGATTCAAATTAAAACATCTTGAATATGTTTTTTGTTGAAGAT
This sequence comes from Pinus albicaulis, assembly GCA_034641835.2. Lineage (NCBI taxonomy): Eukaryota > Viridiplantae > Streptophyta > Pinopsida > Pinales > Pinaceae > Pinus > Pinus albicaulis. The sequence goes on from CM076576.1 coordinate 637,256,577, forward strand.
CATCATGATACAAAGTTTATGTATCAAAAGTATGAAGAATTAGTTGGGTCAGTTGAAGCTCAAAAATCTGTCATTGAGTCATCAAGAACATACTTCAGCAGAAATGATTTGCTGACATCTCACCATTAACGAGAGATTGAGCATTGACTTAAATAATCTCCTTTTGTCATAAAGAAAATTGCATGGTTAATAATTGAGATTGACCAATACATTGAATGCATCTTACCTCAAGGTTTTGTTTTGAAAGTACATTATGCAAGCAGTAAAGGGATTTGATTTCTTAGATCAAATTATGGTTGATTCATTGATCACATCTGGAACAATAACCTTCAGCTATTAAGGGTAATGTCATTATCAGCATCCTAGCTCATATCATCACCAACAGGCAGGAAAGGTGTACCACAACAATAAAAGATATATTGACTTCATCACAATTGAACAGATGATGTACTGCATATGAGTATTGCAGAAGAAGACATATTCCATCTACAATCTTCCTCAACAGAAATATATTAGCTCACTACATCAGACAGAGACTAAAGTATATTTGAAGCATTATCAGTATTTTAGGTTTAATCCAATGATTCAGCTCTGATTATATAAGGTTGGTACAATGTGTTCTATGAAGTGTTATTATCTTCACTTTCAGCTCTATACAAGTGAAAGAAGTCTATGCTTTTGAATTTTATCAATTCACAGTGTATATTCAAGTTCAATAATCCTCAAAAGTGTTCTCTCAACAACACTAGTTTGGAGCAGCTTGGTACAAAGTCAGAAGAAGAAGGCCTAAACACATCTCAGAAAGAGGAAATGAAGAGATAAAAAGCACACTAGGAGATGTGCAACCCTTTTCCATTGATGTCAAAGGAGGAGGAAAAGCAAGTAACATAGAGAAGTAGAGGAAGTGCGTTGCCATGCCAAAGGGGGAGACTGTTGGAAATGTTGTCATTGATGGCAAAGGGGATGGAAAAAGGGAAGACAACACCTACACTATCCATAAGGAAAAAGAGACAGAGAGGTAGCAGAGGTAGCGGATGAAACAGAGGAATTGAAGCAGAATCAGCAGAGGAATTAGAGACAGAGCAGTGAAGATTGGAAGGGCCTGAAGGAGTTTAATACAAATTTTTATTTATGTATTAGGGGTTTAATACAGTTTACAGATGAATGTTGGAGAGGATAGAATTAGAGTAGACCTGGAATAAACTCTGCATATGACCTGTAGTCCTTACGAGGTTAAGATATGAGAGGTGATCCAAGTAAATAATGGAGGGTTAGAATAACTGCAGTGCTTTTGGTAAAACGCGGGGGTTCCTTCAACCCAGTTTAGAATATTGGAAGCGTGACCAATTAAGAGATGGTCGATGAGAGACGAAGTCTATTGTTTAACCCTGTGCACGACTAAAGGAGTGATGAACTATGCGTGATTCTATATTACGCAGAGAAACCATGCTAAAAGAGATGGTGTGGAGCCTTGAAGAACCATGGAACCAAGAGGGAATAGTGACAGCGGTTTCGGAGGAAAAACCAGCAGTATCACGCACCCTTGCGAGTGGTAAGCAGTAACACCTTTTTGGACGTGATACATGCCTCTGTGTGACATGTGGTAGAGGGCGGTATTGTAAAACCGTTTTCATCACGTGAATTCTAAAGATTAACCCTAGTGCTTCTAATCTACGTGATATTCGTCGGTTACCATCAGATCTGTTATATGGGCGCGATGAGATTGTGACAGTCAGATGAAACGGTATGTATGCCGTGGGTCCAATTTTGTTTTAAATGTTGATGGTTGGCCTTTTATTTAAATTTTGGGTTATACACATATGAACGCACATTCATGTGGGTGAGCATCATTAAGAAATGCTAAATACAGATCATAAAGGCCATGGATCAAAGTTTAGTGTTGGGGTTTAGTTTTGATTAAAGTCAAGAAAATATTAAGAGGAGGGGTCCCGCACGTCCAAGATTGGAATTGAAATTATTATTAAATCAGGGATTTAATAATAAGATCCAATATTTGTGATAGTTCGACTCGAGAAATCATAAGTTTGCCAATGGTGGAGGAAGTTAGGTGAAAGCAATTTATACGCATATGAGTGTGTACTTTGGGTTAATAAACTTGGAATTGACATGAATCACTATGCTAGGCACACCACATTTATATACACATGTTGTGGGGCCCGAGGAAATTATATAAGCATTCACTAGGGATTTAAATATGAAAACAAAAGGGTTCATTATAATGTTGAAGGCGTCATATATGCTGACATATGTGAAAAGCGAGAATTTATTGTTGGTTTGTTATATGTAATGTAGACCAACATATATTATGAAGAATTGGGATATATCAAAGGTAAAGAGGCAAAGTATATACATATGCAGCGCTTTATATACAAAGTACCATAAGGTGGGACCTTCACGAATCGCATCGGAGAAACTTATGGCAGCAGAACATGTTAAAAAAAGTTCTGATTGCGATTGAGTTCCGGACCCGATTCATTATACACGGGAGTCTCATATTTTTTTGAATTCTGACTTAAAGCGCATCGGAGTGATTCATCGCATCGGAAGTAAAAGTGAAATTGAACAAACTGTTGAATATTGTGATCGCGATGGTGCGATCCAATCGCAACCGTCGGATCATTGAAGATTGCAACCGTAGGATCTAAAGAAAGTCAGAGTGGGTTCTACAGTGACCCATCACATCGGCGCAGTGAAGTGAACAGTGATTAATCGCATCGGAGAAGAACAGAACATCAGAGCATTCTATTGAAAGCTGAGATTGTGATTATTGCATCATATCTTTCGCAAAGGCATTAATCGCATCGGCAAATAGAAAAGAAAGGTTTATAAAGCTGTGGGGCCCAAACCTTTCAAACTTTAGCGTTGGGGTTTGAATATGAGAGCATATTATATGTGTGGTACTGTTTTAGGTTGAACCATAGGATAACAATGAAACCTATGTTTGAAAATTGTATGAAGACTTAGTGTTGGGGTTGATAAAAGGGTATATTATATGAAATGAGGGGTTTATGACCTTTGAGGAAATAGTGAGATATTAAAGTTTCGCACTCATTTAAATTGCCAGCTCAGACAATAAGATGGAGGTGTACTCTCGTATGAATTGAGAGAGGTATATATACTATTGGAGTTAAAATCTAGGGATGCATTCTTCTATACACCAAATTGAAACATCAGAAAGGGGATTATGGTTTTTACCGGCCATCATATATTTTTCATAAAGGAAACGCCGCTTATGAAGATTGAAAAGTTAAAAGTTTTGCAATGGTCCAATTGTAATATTTGAATGATAATTCGATATATTATATGTAGTTGTGGGTTGCGCTTTAATTCTGGGATTGAAATAAAACATTGACTGGATTTTATAAGAAGAGCATATTATGTGCTTTATGGGTTTTATAACTACAAGTATAAGAAGCTTCCGCAGTTAATTAAATTGCTAGCCCAAGAAATTAGAACCTTGAGAGTTTTCCCAGATTTAAAGGCAACAGTTATATATATTGTAACGCAATTATATATATATATACAGCAGACACACTATTGCAGTGAACACGTGAATATGCACAGGAATGAGAATGTGTTTTTGACAGGTGAACAAGCACAGAAAACTGGAGAATATGTAGAAGACAGTGAACAGAGTATGCAGAGCAGTTATATGACAGTTGCAGATACACAATTGTAGTGAATAGCAGAGAAAGGCAAAACAGTTACCTGACAACAACAAAAAGGACAAAACTAGCAAGCCAAGTGCTGGAAAGAAGACTGAGTGAAATCTATATACGTAACTGAAAATGATAATGTAAATGTTGTAATTGATTTTATATTGTTTGTGATGCATTGGCAAGTCTCCGGAGGAAAACAAAACTCCCACTATAATACTGAAATTAGTGCATATTGTTATATTTTTTTGAATGAGCGGGTAAAAGAAATGAGAAGGCAGAAGGCAAAGAGGCATGGCTGTCCATTTCAAATTTCCTGAGGAATGATAACAGTAAAAAATAAATCCCTATAAATTATATCACCTTGATATGCGTAGAAAGGTTAGAGAGTGAGTAAAAAGAATGGAGAAATGGAGCAGTGAGGCAGAAACGAAGGAGGAGCTGAGCAGAGAAGAAGGTGAAGCTAATAGAGAATCCGAGAAGATGCAGAGATGATACAGGACATATATGAGGACTGATGAACATCGGAAGAGAAGGTACAGAACAGAGTTGATATCCAAGGTAAATCAGCAAGTGTTTTTTTTTTGAAAGAGTAAGGAAGTTGGAGCTTCCCTATCAAGTTGTAGCTTGATAGATGTCAGTTGTAGCTGATTGAGGTAGGAGCCTCCTGTAGGTTGGTGCCTACAAAAAATTGATGGGAGTTGTAGCTTCCTTGCAAGTTGTAGCTTGCAGAATTGAGGTTGGAGCCTCCTATGGGTTGGTGCCTACAGAAAATCAGTGGTGAGAGGGAGTTGGAACTTGCCTTTTCATCACAACAATAATAAGATGTGGTTTTCTCCCTTTATGGGTTTCCACTTATATCTTGTGTCTATGTGCATGATGTCTATGTGTTAATATGATATATCTATTATGCTAATACTTGTTGCTCACGTATTAAGACTGCTGGTACATTATCTAATATGCTTATTAAGTGCTACTCACAAATAAAGATTGCTCACACATTATGTTGATCATGAAATGAAGGTGTTAATAAAGTTTAATGAAAAGTTTTAAAATTCCATGAATGTGTTAAACTGATTCATGCCCCCCCCCTCTCAGTTTAACTAAGGGTTCAACAGATTGCGCAATTCCTGAACGAGACTACACTGCTGAAGGTGGATGAATATTAGCCTGATGTCGGATGATGGAATGTAGCTAAAAGAACCTCTCCTAATTGGGCACTCAAAGTCCCCCGAGGATGAGAGTGGGATTTCCACTCGGAAACTTCCTTGTGCTAAACAGCACAGCAGACTTTGCTAAACAGCTGAAATGTGCAGAAATTTATAAAAGACCGTACATAAACAATATTCAGAACTCTTTCTATGGATTCCATCGCCCTTCCTTATATGCTTTGTAAGCCTCCACCCCCTTGGCCCCATTCAATAATGATGCTACTCTCATGAATACTTCCTCGCATTATGTTTGTGATGTCCTCCACTATCTCTACTACCTCCATGACTGCGTTGTTGATTTGGTCAAATTGACCCCATCCACATGCATTGACCCACATTGATACCAAGGAGTGGTTTATTCATCTTGCTCCTATCTAGATGCACTGATCCACATTCACATTAGAAGTGGTTTAATTCCTACTAAAGAGATTTATGGGTACCTCTACCCTCTTATTCATTTATATTATTGAAAAAAACAAAATTTAATAATCCAACTAGCTAAAAGCTAATTAGGAATATTACAAGTTGGAACTAGTTTAACTAACGTTAACTCAATTTAACTGAATTAAATTTTTACAACTGAAATTAACTCAACCTAGGCTCCTAAAAATTAGGAACCACTCTACACAACTCAAGTTAGGCCCTCAACTTGAATTAACTAAGCCAACTAAGAGGAACTAACTGAGTTAACTCATTCAAGTTGTCTTATTATGTGGAATTACAATTTTCTCCTAATTTAATTCAAGGAAAAATTAAATCGGGATTTTCTTGTTGCATTTTCAAAAAAGTGAAAAACATGAAATAACTTACACATATTTTCCATCAAAAGGTCAAATTTTGATTCAAAATAAAAGTGTGTAAATAAAAATTGATAAACCTAGATCTTTTAACTTTGATTCCGAGTGGATCTCTAACAATCCTTTCAAAATGGTTAGCTCTACTAGTATGAAGAAAAAGTACAAAAGTGCAAGTTCTTCCATACTAACAAAGATTTAGTTCTGAAAAGAAAACCCCCAATATCCTCAGATCTGAGATTTCCTCCCTATCTATAACTTAAGATCCCTTTATAAAAGTTCCTAGAGTCTCTAAGTTGCATAGAATAGGAAACTGTAAATTTTTCTTAGATGTTCTATGCTTGATGCAACTTTACATTTATTCCCAATATCAAATAGCAATCACATAAACAAGAACGTAAAATGTTGATATAATATACCAATAGATCGCTAGAAGACAAGCCAAAAATACACTTAACTTGATCAACAAAATATATGTGTTGTGGTGCATTACAGCGGTCAACAAATGCTTCAACCAACAAAGTCTCAATACGGTCAGCCAAATAGAACGTGTCACACAACCCTCTCAGAAAACTCTATACCAGTCAACCCAAAGTCAACAAAATTCAACGTTGTCCCAGTCAACATTCAATGCAAAACATCAGCAACAAAAAGTCAATGTAGTCCATTCAAAGTCAACATCCAACCTTGATTTCCATGCCAAAAATGTGGACAGCAGAAATCAGATTTTTTGGAGAGTTTAGGGTCTATTTGACCATGCATTGACCAAAGTCAACACTGGTCAAATCTACATTGAAACCTTAGGTCAAAACAAAAATATCCTTGTTGCAATTTTTCCACGTGTGGAGAAGAAGAGACTCCAAGTGATGATCAAACCAATCAGATGCAAAGAGAGAATGTGTGATGAGTGATGGTGAAAATGAACTCCAACATTGACCTATATATATCAATCAGTGAGGGTGTGTGACACATCTGTTGGGGCTTCAAGCCTACATTACAGTACTGGCTGACCTTGCACATAAGTAAAATTAATTCAAAAGAAATGTTCTTCTCATCGGATCAAGATGATCGTTAGATCGATCTTGCACCTCTCTGAAAGAGGAGTCCAATAAAAATATTGATATCTTTATCTAAGCATCACAACATGGATTTTAGGCCTATTTTTCCAAAATTAACACTCCCTCTCAACTAGGGAGAACTCCATCCACCTGTGGCATCCAAACATCATGCGTCATCCTGTTGTAACTTGCTTTGTTGATTTCTTTATTTCGGAACAAAAGGTGAGTCACAAAGGCATCACTCTCGGCTGACAAATTCAGCTCAGAGGTCCGAAACCTCTATAGGACTCAAAGGAGTCACATACCAACCCAAAGTCAGTTGGAGGTCTGAAACCTCACTAGACTTCATCCCAGATCAAGTGGTTGGACACGTGCCATCCTAAACATAGAGAGTATTGTTACACCAATTTTTGGTCATATAACTTGTTACTATTAGATGGACCAAAGTACACCATGTAAGACCAATTTTACCCTAAGAAAAATTGCTTTCACTATGAAAAATAACTTAGTAATCCATAATTTATTAAGTTGTTTATTGTCTAAACATGAAACCCCATGAGGAATAATTGAATAAATCATTATTGGTTTGATTTTCCTCAAGGGATAATTAATTAAACAGCAGTTTAATTAATATTCTTGGTCATATTTAACACAAAATAGGAAAATTAATTAGATAAATCACTATTTATCTTATTATTTTCTAGGAATAATTATGTAAACATTATTTAAATAATATTCCTTGTTAAATTTGACTAAATAATTTATAAATAATTGAATAAATCACTATTTGTTTAGTTATTACTCAACCACACTCTTAAAATAACAAATAAATCATTTTCTATTTATTATTTACAAATAAAGGGATTTGACCAAATTCAAATTATTTTTCCCTCCAACAAAAATAATAAAATATTCCATAAAACTTGGATCTAGATTTGGCTAATAATATTTTAATTATGCACCAATATCTAGACTAACTCAATATTTTGTTATAAATAGTAGGGTTTTTCCATTTATTCACTACCTTTTTTTGCCTAAAGATAACTCTGGATCTATACTTTTGGTTTGACTTTGATCCTCCATCATTGTCATATTTTTCTATCTTTTTTTAGTGTGAGCTCCCCTTGAGTTCCATTTTTTGTATGGGTTTTTACACCATCAAGAGAGAGAGATCTTTGATCTGAAGCGTTGAGGACATAAAAGAACCCATCCCATTGAGGGGGACTGGTAACATCTTTCCATGTTCCCTTCCCAGGTGTCATAAATACAAAATTCTTTAAAAAATATTCTTTTCTTGTCTATTAGATGCATGGAGCAACTCTTGATTTTATTTGTTGTTTAATGTCTTTTACTGCATAGATCTGGATTTTTTAGCATTTATCTTGGTCAACTAACTATAGATCAGAGGAAATTGGCATCCATATTTGATGTTAGGGTTGCTTGTTATGCACAGCTAAAGTGAGATTTTTTCGTACGCTTGCAATTAGAATCCACACTAACAAATGGCGACTCCACAAGGGTTTAAAATTAAGACCGCTGTCATTTTTCAGATCCCTGGATGACCAACTGTTTCAACCCCTAGGGTTTTTCTTCAGCTTCTTATTTTTCTTTTCTTGATGTTGTTTTTAAGATTTAAAACCCTAAAATAGTAAAAATTCTAACTTCCATTTGTTTTTGGGCCTATTGCGCAAGTGACAAGTATCAGCCACAACTGAGATGACACTTTTTTCTGAAACCTGCTCCTGAGACGGCCGGAAGTATAGGTCGCACTTTTTGGGAAAAAACCTGCGACCTCGGCTCTCATGTAGCAGAAAGCTGCCAAAAAATTATGACGTTTGCGGAAAACAAGTCAGAACCTGCGACCTGTCCTTTTTCTGGGATTTTTTCTGTTATTTTTCTAGGTTTGTCTGGGCTATTGTTCAAGGTTTTCTGAACTTCGTCTCCACCCGTTTTGGACTCGTACTTGCTCTGTTTTACTCGTAGAAGTAGGAACCAAATGCCTTAGGGCTTCATTATGCTTCCACATTTTTAGGAGGAGTTTAGCTGAAGCAGGTTGTCTGAGATTTCAGTGTGTTCAACCATATTCCTCCCAGGTGCCATTAATACAAAATTCATTCAACATATTCTTGTCTTGTCTATTGGATGCATGGAGTAAATCTTGCTTTTTCTACTGCTTAATGTCTTCTAATGCATAGATCTAGATTTTTGCAGCATTTATCTTGATCACCTAACTGCAGATCTGAGGATATTGGTAGCCATATTTGCTGTTAGGGTTATTTGTTATGCACAGCTAAAGTGATATTTTTTCGTACGCTTGGAATTAAGATTCATATTAACAACTAGTGACTCCACATGGGTTTGTGATTATGACCGCTGTCGTTTTTCTGATCCTTGCATATCCAGCTGCTTCAAACCCTAGGATTTCTCTTCAGCCTCTTGTTTTTTATTTTCTTGATGTTTTTTTTAACCTATAAAACCCTAAAACGATAAAAATTCTAACTTCTATGTGTTTTCGGACCTATTGCGCAGGTGACAGACATCAGCTGCAATTGAGACGGCAACTTTTTCTGAAATTTTCCGTCGAGAGTGCCGGAAGTCCAAGTCGCACTTTTTGGACCAAAAACTGTGACCTAGACCCTAAGGATGCACCTTTCAACCCAAAAACTGCGACCTTTGCTGAAAACAGGTTAGAAACTGCGACTTGGATTTTTTGCAGTGATTTTTCTGAAAGCTTTCTGGGTTTGTCTGAGCCTCTGTTCAGGGTTGTTTGACCTATGTATCCTCCCGTTTTGGACTTGTACTTGTTATGTTTTGCTTAACTAAGTGGGAACCTAGCCCCCTATGGCTTTAGTACCCTCCACTTTTTGTGGAAGAGTTTTTGCTGTTGCAGGTTGTCTGAAATTTCAGAGTCTTCAGCCATTTTTCAGATCTGATACCTCACCTTCAGATCCACTTCAGATCGGCTTGTTATCCATCCAAATCACCTCATTTAGCTTTTTTTGGGTTTTCCTCTAGGGTTCACTCCATTTCCCTCTAGGAGATAGCCTTTTTCCACCTCTTTTTACAACAATTTTTCCTCTGATTTGTTGTTGTTTTCTGCACCACTTTCCAGCAGATTTTATCCTTTAGATCCCTATCCCTCTTGACCTTAGATCTATTGGCATTTTTAGTGTGTTTTGATTAGTTTTTACTCACCTATAAACTAGTTGTTGAGAAAACCACCTCCTTGGGTTAGATTATTTCATTATTAGCTATTTATTTTATGTTTTTGTAGGCTTATACACATTCATTTGTAGGTTTATTTACAACTACACAACACACTTTCTTTTTCTCTACAAACGTTTGGGTTTAAAAATTAAAATTTACACACTTCACACACACCCTAAGAAAAAAAGGGCTTGGTTAACACTGCCAAGCAAAGACTCTAAAACATTGAAATCAATTGATCCTGCACCTCTCTGCCCTTGTTTCGAGATTGTAATCAATTGATCCTGCACCTCCCTTCCCTTGTCAATCTCTTTTTCCTTTGTGTCGTGTTTGTGTCGTCATCATTGCGCCACCTGGAGACTTCTTGGCCTTCATCCTTAGTTTCTGGTAGGAATACTTACTCCTCCGCATAGGATTCGAGTTAGTCCTCCACCGAGTCCGCACACCGACTCTTCTTCTGGTCCTTTGGGTTCTCCTTCTCATTTTTCCTTCGGTTCTCCCCATGACACCTTCACCATGTCTAGTGCAGGACATAATGCTGGTGGTAACCCCAGCCCTCATGCTGGGAATACAACTAGTGGAACCACAATGGACACTACCTCGGCTGCGCCCTTGCTCCCATTCATGGCAGGCCTCAGCCTCCCCGATTTTGACCAGTTGATAAATGACCCTATACACCATGATGCTAGTTGTCCTGCTATGCTGACAAAGCTCCCTTCCGACATCCCAAAGTTTGAAGGGCTTTCTGGAGAAGATCCTACAAATCATGTTCGATCTTTCCACATGTGGTGTTCATCTAACTCCATTACCGATGACTCTGTCTGTCTTTGGTTGTTCCAATGTATGCTTACAGGTGAAGATTTTAAGTGTTATGTTGATCAGGCCCCTTCCTCTCATACCACCTTTGTGACTATTGCCCGTGCTTTTTTATCTTACTTCCAGCTTCCCCTTCGTTATGACACTGGTATCAAACTTTTGACTTCTTTCCATCAATCATCTGCAACCCACCTATCCAATCATGTATAGGAATGGTGGAGAAGAAAGAGCCTATGTCAATCCCCTACCTTCTAAGACCGTGTCTACATGGACTGGGTCCTTAGATCTCTCTTACCTCCTATTGAGAAAGATGTCGCATCGCATTTTCCAAAAACCGAAGAAGCCACTCTCCAAATGGCATTAAAATATGACCTGATCTATGCTCAGTCGGGTTATGTTTATACCGTTCTACCTGATCTTCCCAGACCCGGTGGTGCCAACGCATCGGGGGCACCTCATGCCATCGACACTATCATTGGAGCTCTCTCTAATCCATACACTCAACCTCCCACGGGCTATGGTTTTCCTGGGGGGGGCAGCACCTCCTACACTTTTCCCCCTCCCGGTAGCACGTATTCAGGATATGACATGCCTCCTCTTTTTTCCCATCCTCTTGTTTACCACACTGTTACCCAACCTCCTTATTATCTGTATCCACAGCCTAGTGCTCCAAATCCTTCAGCATTAGCACCTCCATCTCCCTTGCCTTCTCAACCCCCGCAACAGCAGCCACCGCCCCCTCAGGAGTAGATGTATGCACAGCAAGGCGTGACTAATCCTCGTCCCTCCAAAGAGAAGAGGAAAGGCACTCAAAATCAATCTTCTCCCAGTAATCCTGACCTAATCTCAAAATAATGCACCTAACACTGCTAACCAGCAATAGGGCACTCAGCCCAAGTAGGACAGGCCTGTTCCCATGAACCAGATTTGTTCTTGTTGTGGTGTTTATGGTCATTACACGCACGATTGTCCTCTTTTACAATAGATGAAGTAGATGTGGGAGTCTTAGCCGACTGTGCTTACTAATCCTTTCCATCAGCAAGGATTTGTGGCTACCCAACCACCTGAAGGAAAAGTGGTCACTCAACCTCTTCCATCTGGTACCTCCGATTACAAGATTCTCATGATGAACTCTGCTCAACCTCTAACCGTAGACATCAATCTTTAGACTCAGTCCCGTCAGTACAACAAGCCTCCCACTACGTCTGTCCTCGAGCCACCTCCTTCAGTCTCTAAAAATCCTCTTTCGACACCTAATGGTCCCTTGCAGATCCCTCAGCCTAAGGTGGAGGTTCATACCAAGATCCCTAAGGGACCACTATGCCGAAATGCTGCTTCTAGAAAAGCTACCCATTCGTATAGCAAAGTAGATGATTTGGCACAATCCCCTACTACCATTTCAACACTAGAACTCCTCCAGTTGTTCCCTTCACAACGAAAATCTCTTATATCTGCCATGGGCACTGTAGATCCTTCCGACGATCGATTGATTTTCTTTGATGTTGACCATTCAAAACATCCTCCTCTCCCTGCTTCCGTCATCTTCCAAATCCCAGTCAAGATCCGGAACACCAACGTTTCCCGGTGCATAATTGATGAGGGGGCATCCACCTATGTGATGTCCACTTTGGTTTGGAAGCAACTCAGATCACCTGATTTGGCTCCTTCCATGATCACTCTCTGAGCATGGGATGGCCACGCCTCCCAGCCCATTGGCTTATTCCTCAATTGTCCTATTACTCTTGCGGGCAAGACTGTTTGCGTTGACGTAGAATTCATAGATGCCCCCTTGGATTACAACATTCTCTTCGGTCGTAGCTACACCTATGCGATGTATGTTGTCCCATCTGTGGTTCACCGCAATATGTCCTTCACTCATAATGGAAATATTGTCACCATTGACCAGCTGACATATTACGAACTGAAGTCTCAGCCCTCCCCTGAGTCCATCATCTCTTCGGTGGCAAATAAGCAAATTGTTGATCCTTTGACCAGTGTCTCACACGATGTCTACAAAGATTCCTCATTACTTGGTACTTTCCCTGGTCTTCCTCCTCTTGTCTCTGATCTCAGCTCATCGAATGTTTTCATGATGCAATCGTCTCAGGCTGCCCTCAAGCAACCCACTTCGGCTAGTCAGCAGCCTCCTTGTCCTCCGCAACCTATTCCTAGCCCTTCGATTCAGCCTTTTGGACCTCCTCCTCTTAGCCCTTTAGCTAGTATTCATGAACCTCTTTACCCTCCTGGAATGGTTCCTCAAGGCCTTAACCATTTAGGAGATGTCCCACCTAGCCATTACCCCTCCAGTCAGATACCGTTCCTAGCTCCCCCACCAGGAGTGTAGACGGTACCTGTCATGGCCACCCTCTCTCTTCCTAACCTGACCCTTGGGATTCCCATCTGGTACCTTGATCCTCCAGCCGCTACCCCGCCTGGTCAACCCAAACCTTATCTTTCTTTGACCCCGGTTCAACCGGTCCCCATGACTTCTCCGGCTACAACAATGCCTCATTCACCTCAACAGGAACCACCTCCTGTTGCGACTTCTTCGGGTAAGAAGGGAAAAGCTTGCGAGGGGGCATCAAAGGACAAGGCTGCCCCGAGAAACCCTGCCCCTCCTCAGCCTCCAAATCATACCATCCAGTGTGCTTTGTGTGATGTTGTCAGTCATGCCACCCATACTTGTCTAGAGTTGCCTCACCTTAAGTCCATGGTCAATGAGATGTCTCCAAAGTCTGATATCCTAGAGGTATATGTCACTATACCAGATTCAGTCCCAAAAATCAAGTCTTTGCGCACAAATCACCCTTGTGCTTTGTGTGATTTCCATGGCCACTATACTCACCTTTGTCCTTACCTTGAAGAGTACTGCTCCTCTCTGGAAGCGGTTCACCAATTCGAGGCCAGGTGCAACTAGTCCAACACTCCCTTATTTGCGCGTTTTGCTTTGGCACAACTAGAGGACATGAATGCTCCCATTGACATTCCCCCTCTTGATGTCGAGATGACGGAGCCTTCGTCCACCATTTTCTACCTATCATCATCCATGAGACCCTCAGTGGAATCCCCCTTGGAGACTTCCCCTGATGTTTCGTTTGACCTCCCTTCAGTGATCACCTTGGGCTCAACATTTGTTGATCCTTTATCTGCTTACTCTTCTGTCACCACTTGTGACGATGCGCATGTGAACCTCTCTTCTCATGATGATGAGTCAGGTAGCTTCGCTGCATCAGGTGGTATTTCTTCCACCAGTCACCCCATCTTATATTACGATGACGACATTATGGAAGTAGTCACCACCCCTGACTTTATCTATCCCCCCTTACATCGAACCCATGCATTCGAACCCCATACACCTTGTGGACATTACATTTACACCCAATGTTTGGGTAAGGGGGCACCCATATTTGAGATACCAGGAGAAGAAATTCTCCACAACTCTCCTAGTACCATTATTCTTCCACATTCAGAAGAACCTCTAGAGTCCCATATCACTTCATATCACTCTAGGGATGATACCCCCCATCATTCCTTCATCTTACATAAACAATCCAATCCCTTCGACATTGTTGTTGACCAACTTGTGAGTTTTCTAGGAGAGCACTAGTTCATTATCTCCAAATCCTCTCTTTGGGATAGTGACACCATGTATGCCAACCTAGAAACTTAGATTCCATTCGATTTATATATGCAATACCAAAAGAGATTGGTAATCCTCCATTCCCTTTCTCAAACTGCATAACCATTACGAAAACAAATGGCACACCACATCATTAAAATGTGCTTATATTCCCCTTTTTCTAAATACATTTTGGCATGACCACAACATGCTTGGGGGAACCTATGACCCTCAACCATAAAAATCCTAGATCTTAGCCAAAAATAACACTGAAACCCCCTTTCTCTGACAAGTCACACTTTTTAGGTCATTTCCTGGGATAGGTCGCAGTTTTCTGCCCAGTACCTGCTACCCAGGTCACAGAACAGACCCCAAAAAGTGCGACCTGGCCTGTTCATGAGCTCCGGGGACCTAATCTAAACCTTCAATCCACTGAAAAGAAAGAGTAGGGTTAGGCCTCTTACCTGCAACTAACGGATCTCGATTCCAACAGTCGGTTTGTCCACTACAATTTCCGCAAGATTTAGGGCCTTCTCTCCTCTCTACATTCACCACAACTCCACATGCAAATGAATGAATTTGGAGGGAAAATGCCCTATTAAAAGAGAAGCCCCTGATTTTTCTTTCTCCTATTGTGGCCAAACCATAGCTCCGTTTACCAAACCGTCTGTACCATTGGAAAGCTCTCACCAAGCCCTCAAATGGGTATCTGTTAGTTTTTAGTGATTTGATACTTCACTGTGACACATTTTTTCCAAGAAGTGTCACTTCACCCCTCCTCAAAATTGAATTTCTTCACTTGCAACACTCGTACTGGGGGCACCACTTTGCCTCCATACTTGTCCACGCTCATGTCAACTTTTGTCATGAGTTACCATCTTGTACTCATGTTTTTATGGTCCACATTGGACTTTTTCTGTGTGGTAGCACCATCGATTCACCCTTGTTTAGAGCATCCAAGTTGAGTCATCATTGCATTCATGGAGTCTATCCCGAGTCCCTATGCATCTCGTTATAGTCCTCCATCCTTCATTGCTTGGTCCCTCTCTCGTGTCGCACATTATGGCCTTTAGTCCCACTATCTCCTATCCCTCATGATATTATGTCAGTCATTGCCAGGTCATCCATGCCCTTTATGCTCTAACAAGGGAACTCATTCGTTCACTACTCAATACCCCCCATTTCATCATCATCATTGGTGTCAGTCTGTCAGTCTCTCTACTATTTTCTCTCGTTCCTTTGTTGAGGATCCCTTATTGCATCACCTATGGCAGACTTCCTTTTGTCGACATCAACTCATTCATTCTAGAAGACAGGTCTAGAGGGTGGTGTACATTGGCTCCAGCTTCCACTCTTGTTCAGTGCCTTGGATCATGCAAAGGGACTCCTTA
Organism: Pinus albicaulis; assembly: GCA_034641835.2. NCBI lineage: Eukaryota > Viridiplantae > Streptophyta > Pinopsida > Pinales > Pinaceae > Pinus > Pinus albicaulis. Next base: position 637,272,350 of record CM076576.1, read on the forward strand.
TTGCCCTTTGACTTGATTGTTTCTCAGCTCCAGCTCCTTCCACCATGATCAATATCCGTATACTTGATGGTTTAGTGATGCAGCAGCGGATATCAGTGATTCCTGGGTGTGTGTGAGGGGGTGGCCCTACAGGTAGCCCCCCACATACTCGAATGACCTCTTCATTACATCCTTTGATGCAACTCCATAAATTTGATGATGTCGGCCTCAGCCGCTTGCAACGCCTTTTTGTTTGCATGTATCAGTCAGATTTTCAGATTCCTTTCCTGTTTTTAGGGGCATTTGGGTTGTATTTATATCTCATGTACTCAGATATTATTGTACAAGTCCTGGCTATTATCCCAGGCACAATATGTATGTGGGATTCATTATCGTGTTGTTTATATGGTTCATGTTTATGCCATCATGTACTATATTTTTCAGTCCCTTTGTTTACTAGATGCCTTATTTTTTGTACTTTTCCTTGGCGGGCATAGGTATGCCTCCCCCGCCGCCTATAACACAGGTACTCACTCATCAAAGAGACTTGTCACACTTGTAAGTCTCTCCTCCTCAGGGTCTAGTTCTTCCAGCACTTTGGTCTACCTTATACTTCTCTTCCTTTGACTTCCCCTTTGATGTCTAGTGATTGAGTTCTTGCAACGTACTTTGGTCATACGATTAGCTCCTAATGCTCACACGCTGGGGGGAAATCTATTATACCATTTTTTGGTCATCTAACCTATTGTTATTAGATGGACCCAAGTACACCATGTAAGACCAATTTTACCCTAATTAAAATTGCAATCACTATGAAAACTAACTTAGTAAACCACCTTTATTAAGTTGTTTATGGTCTAAACAGGAAACCCCATGAGGAAATATTAAATAAATCTACATTTTTTTTATTTTCGTCAAGGAATAATTAGTTAAACAACAATTTAATTAATATTCTTGGTTATATTTAACCCAAAACAGGGAAATTAATTAGATAAATCATTATTTATCTTATTATTTCCTAAGAATAATTATTTAAACCTTATTTAAATAATATTCTTTGTTGAATATGACTAAATCACCCTTAAATAATTAAATAAATCATTATTTATTTGATTATCATTCAACCACATCCTCAAAATGATAAATAAATCATTTATTTATTTATTATTTACAAATAAAGGGCTTTGACCCAAGTCAAATTCCTTTTCCCTCCAACAAATATAATAAAATATTCCATAAAAGTTGGATTGGTTAATAATATTTTAATTATGCACCAATATCTAGACTAACTCAATATTTTGTTATAAATAGAAGGGTTTTCCCATTCATTTACCACCTTTTGTTGCCTAAAGATTACTCTTGATCTATACTTTTGGTCTGACTTTGATCCACCATCATAGTCATATTTTTGCTACCATTTTTTTATGGGTTTTCTACACCATCAAGAGAGAGGCATTTTAGATCTGAAGTGCTGAGGACTTACAAGTACCCATCCCATTGAGGAGAATAGGGAACACCCTCTTGTGTTTTCCTCCCAGGTGCCATTAATACAAAATTCATTCAACATATTCTTGTCTTTTCTATTGGATGCATGGAGTAAATCTTGTTTTTTCTATTGCTTAATGTCTTCTAATGCATATATCTAGATTTTTACAACATTTATCTTGATCACCTAACTGCAGATCTGAGGATATTGGCAACCATATTTGTTGTTAGGGTTGTTTGTTATGCACAAATAAAGTGGTATTTTTTCGTATGCTTGGAATTAAGATTCATACTAAAAGATGGTATCATTGGATCCCTTTCTCATCCTCACACTCATCCTCCCAAGGGTTATGGTTTCCCTCAGGGAGGGTCCAGCTCCTCCAACACTTTTTCCCCTCCCGGTAGCATATATCAAGGATAAGGCATGCCTCCTCCTTTTTCCCAACCTGCATACCACAATTTTACCCAACCTCCTTATTATCCGTATCTGCAGCCTGGTGCTGCAGCTCCTCTAGCATCAGCACCTCAACCTCCTTTTCCTTCTCAGCCCCCGCAACAACAGCCACCACCCTCCCAGGGTCAGGTGTATGCATAGCAGAACGTGACTAATCCTCATACTTCCAAAAATAAGATGAAAGGCAACCAAAACCAATCTACCCCAAGTAATCTAGGACCCTGTTAGCCCCCGTATGAAATTAGTTACAAACAAGCTGGGGGCTAGTTTGCTCTGGATCCTCCAAGGAATGCCTTTTCCCCTGAAAATTCATCCTCCTTGGAGTCTTTGTGTGCTGTGCCTAACATATGGCTCCCCTGCTGATTCATTTCTCAAAAATCCCATTATTTCCCTTTATACCCCTGCAAAACACCACATTGTCACCTCTGTTTCCCCTTTGTCTTCTCCCCAATTCCTCCCCTAATCTCCCCAAAATCCCCTTTGGATTATTCCTTTACCTTTGTTCCCTCAAAATTCCTCTTAACCCTTCTACCGTTACCCTCCTTAGGCCTTGGAATGCATTAAAAGGGTTTAAAAACCCACTTTCCGACTATATGATAGGCGTAGCCCTTTTTCTGATAGCCCGTGCCCCCTCTCTTCCATGAAACCTGGCGCCGAAACCCAAAGCTAAACCCTCTAGGCGCTTAGCCCTCCAAACCTTTCTCCGCGCGAAAAATCATCAAAAAACCTTCGCAAGCGTGCATTTGGGGGTTTTAATATATTTGGTTTGATCGATGAATCTCCACCATCCGTTAAACACCGGATCCAACGGTGCGGAGCGCGCCCGAAATGGTGGACCCCGCCAGCCATACGTCATACCTCCAAACCCGCCGGTAAATTCCGCACCACCGTTGCGTGCAGGGTGGTTTTCCCCAGAGCCCCAGCGATTCCACACAGTTGCTGCCGCGTGTCCTTGTGTACGTTTTCAAAACCACCATTCTCCGCTGTTAAACTTATCCCCCGCTCGTTAACGTCCGGATGAGGACGGCGCGCGAAATCGCCGTGAACCGTCCAATCTCGAGTGCTCCATCCAATGGCTATCCCACATCGTAGCTGCCCATTCATTAACGAACCTGCACGTTTGTTAGCCCCTGTTCGCTGTGTATGTGGCCCACTTTCTATCATCTCCCACCGTTGATCTCTCAGCGATCAACGGTCCCGAGTTATCACTTTGCCATTGGCCATTCCTCCATCACCTGGGTCCCCACGTCATCTGTCCACTTGGTTGTCCGTACACCACGTCACCCCCACATGTACGCCCCGTAGATTCTCCGTTTCCGTCACTATATCTTTGGTTTTGTCGTGTTTTTAATGTTTTCATTTGTTTATTATGGGTATTCGCTCTGTGTTTCATTATTCCTCCACCAGATAATTCCGCCATTGTTTACCACGATCTTTCCCCATTTCTCCATCTGCATGGCTATTTCCTGCACGTCCATTCCATCCATCCACATCACCCGCCACCCTCGCCCATGGATTTCTTCACAGTCTTTGTGTCTTGCAGGGATATTTATAAGAAATGGCCGCCATGATACACTTATGCGCTACCAGGACAGGTGAACCCGAGGAAGATCTGTTTTAGGAGCAGAATTTATTAGAAAGGACCAAGGAAAGTGGAGACAGGGATTTCTATTAAAGAAACAGACTTCAAACCCTGTGGGAGATCAACCAGCACCATTTAAAGCTCGAGCTAACCTGTCAAAGGAAGAAATGAAGCAGCAGAGTATTATAGGACAAAGCAAAGAAGATTAAGGCACGATAATGAAGATCTTGAGCCTTAATCGGTGTTTAAGAGGAAAAGCATCAGTTCACAGAGCCCGAGGATCGATCAAAGGATCCTGAGCGCAGGCAAAAGGTAATATTAGGGTTTTTCGTCAGCAGAATGTTTTTCTATATCAAGTACCGAGCACCCATACTGTCTTATTTACACATCGTGTCCCTGAAAAGATTTCCACCAGACAACTGTTCAAAACCACCGGAGCATTTATGTGACAGGCCTTTCAGTAGTTTATTTTATTTCTGTTCAAGACACCAGGAGTACTTCAGCCAAAAGATGTCAAGATCAAATCAGGAGCGGATCATTCTCTCACAAGGAAGGTGACAGAGATTAAATACATAGCATGTCAAGCAGAATGGGTTTCGGCCCTGCATTCATTGTTGTGTTTAAAGATACATTTAATTTTCACCTACTCCTTCAGTCGATCTTAGGTTCATCCTTTGCTATAAAGCACAGAAGGAAACATTGTAATGGTTGTTGATGAGAAATCAGTGGAACGCAAGCATTGTTCCTATTTGAGACAAGTCTTCTGTGTATATTGTAAGATAGACTGAGATTAGATGTATTCGGACTAAATGTTCAAGCTATGGGCTATGATGTACCTGATTGATGTTGTTTTTAATACGACAAGCATGTTTCTTTGGATCCTGATCTAAAGCAGCTGGTGATGTTTCCTTTTTCTCTGTATTTGTGATTGACTTGCTCTTATGTTATGTTCCATTTCATTTCATTTCTATTGGTAGCCAATAGAAGGATAATATATGATTCACCCTTGATAGGTGCCCTATGTTTCCTGCTCTCCCTACCTCAATGTTTTCTGCTTATATGTGTATCTGAATGTTGATTTCAATTGATTTAACCAGTGTAGTGGATGATATTGCCTGCTCTCTGATGTATGAATTAATGAAATCTGTGTTTAGAAGTTCTTGGTAGGATTTAGTTGAATGTGTTGAGAACCTGGGAGGTCTAGAATCTTGTATCTGCCTCACTAGGAGCTTTCCATCCCAATTAAACCTTTCCAAGATCCCTTGTTTTACCCCTAATTCTGTCCAAGCAGGCCTGGAGTTAAATGACCTCTGGCCTGATCTATAGACAGAGTTGGTTGGTTATCCTCCTTAATTTTCAATCCTTTGTGTCCCATTCCAAATATCTCCTTCAAGATCCAAATGCTCTAGATGACTAGCCCAACTGAAAGCTTGCACATTAATTACAAGTAAATCCTTTCTTGACTCCATAGCCCAATGGCTTTGATGTTCTCTGAGTCATCTGCCTCTACCTAAGCTCCCCTTTTGCTCATCCTTGTCTCATGTTGGTCCTTCTTTTCCTGATTCCCTCCAACCAAACATAAATAATCAAACAAACAAACATGTGCCTACAACTAGCCTAAAATCATAACCTAAGAGCTTCAAAGACATATCCTTTGACTAGTATAGAGAGATCCCTCTTTGGACCTAGGAGGGCTAGATCCTAAGGTCTGAAAGTGGTTCTATGTTGTCTCATCTTTTGGTCTCTGTCAACCTGGCCAAAACATGGGAACCCCAACAGACCCAATCCCCAAGGGAATACACCTAATACTGCTAACCAGCAACAGGGCACTTAGCCCAAGCAGGACATGCCTGTTCACACAAACAAACCTTATTATTGTTGCAGTGTCTATGGTCACTACACCAATGATTGTCCTCTTTTACCTCAGACGCGGCATATGTGGGAAGCTCAAGCAACGTCATGAGGACAACAAGCCTCCCATTTGTTTCCTCCTAACGTTGCACCTATCCAACTGGCTGTGTTTACCAATCGTTTCCCACAGCAAGGATTCGTGGCTACCCAACCCCCTGAAAGTTAGGCAGCCACTCAACCTCCTAAATATGGTACCTATGATTCCCAGATCTTCATGATGAACTTTGACCATCCCATTACTATTGAAATCAACATTCAGACTCGGTCCCATCAGTAACAAGCCTCCCGCTACGTTTGCCCCCAAGCCCCCTTCTTCAGGTCCCACAGAACCTCTTTCGAAACCCAGTGGTCCTTGACAGATCCCTCAACCTAAGGCATAGGTTCATACGAAGATCCCAAAGGGACCATCATGCTGAAATGTTGCTTCTGGTAAAGTTGCCCATTCGTATACTATAGTAGATGATTTGGCGCAATCCCCTTTTGCCATATCAACGTTGGAACTCCTCCAGTCATGCCCTTTACAACGAAAATCTCTAATAACTACCATGGGTGTTGTGGATCCTTCATATGATCATTTGATCGTCTTCGATGTTGACCGGTCAAAACATCCCCCCCTTCCTGCTTCTGTCACCTTCTAAATCCCTATCAAGATCTGAAATTCCAACGTCTCTCGTTGTATCATTTAAGAGGGGTCATCCACCTATGTGATGTCCACTTCAGTTTGGAAGCAACTCGAATCTCCTGAGTTGGCCCCTTCCACTATCACCCTTTGAGCGTGGGATGGCCACTCTTCCTAGCCCCTTGGCATGTTCTACAATTGTCCCATTACTCTTGCTAGTAAGATTGTTTGTGTTGATGTCGAAATCATTGATGCCCCCTTAAATTACAATGTTCTATTGGGTGGTAGCTGCACTTATGCTATGTTTTTTGTCCCATATGTGGTTCACCGTAAGATTTTCTTTCCTCACAACAGAAATATTGTCACTATTGACTAGTTTACATATTACGAATCGAAGTCTCGGACCTCCCTTGAGTCCATCGTCTCTTCAGTGGCCAATAAACACATAGTCAAACCTTTGACCAGTGTTTCACCTAGAGCCTACAAATACTCCTATTTTATTGGTTCATTCCCTATTATTTCTCCTCCTATCTCTGATATTGGCTCGTCAAACATTTGGATGATGCAATCGTCTCAGTCTAATCTCAAATGGACTGGTTCGAATAGTCAGCAGCCCTGCCCCTTGCAACCTGATCCTAACACCTCGACTCAGCCTTCAGGACCCCCTCCTCTAGGCCCCTCATCTACAACTAGTATCCATGAGCCTATCTACCCTCCTGGAAAGGGTTCCTCCTGGCCTTATCCATCTCTAAGTTATCCTACCTAGCCATTTCCCCTCCAGTTAGATATCGTTTCTAGCTCCCCCTCCTGGAGTATTTTCGGTACCTGTTATAACTACCTTATCTCTCCCTAACATGACCCTGGGGATCCCATTCTGGTACATCTATCCCCCAGCAACTATCCTGCCTGGTCAGCCCAAACCTTATACTACTTTGACCCTGTTCTGACTGGTCGCCAAGACCCCTCCCTTTGCTTCTGTGCCTTAGCCACCTCAACAGGAACCTACTCCTATTGCGAAATCTTCAGGCGAGAGGGGAAAAGATCACAAGAAGGCACCTAAGGATAGGGCCGCCCAGAAAAACCCTGCTCCTCCTCAACCTCCAAAGTTGTACCCGCCCCTGTGTGCTTTGTGTGATATTTTTAGTCATGCCACCCATCATTTTCCTGAATTGCTTCGCATCAAGCCCATGGTTAACGAAGCATTTCCTGAGTCTGATATTGTAATGTTCCAAAATTTTCATTAAGTTAATTGGAACATTAATTTTTCTCTCCTTTTAATAAAAAGAATAAAATGGGTAAGGGAGCCCATGAAGAAGCATAATAAACACTCCTAATGTGAAAAGGGGTCACTTAAGTGGCCTATTTGTCATCTCCTATTGTGAGAAGGGGAAAATACAAGAAGACTAGGTCAAGTTTGACCAAGTCAACAACGCTGCCTAAGGAGGAGTAGCTTGTATGAGAAGACAATGCAGTTTTGATAGGAGGGATATTATTGGATGAGATAAACCCTAATGGGTGGGCTCCATGGCAAGGAAGCCTCCTCTTGGCATAAAAGAGGGAAGGAGAGTCATTTCTCATTATGTTTGAGATTTCGATTTTGGTCTGCTCTCTCTAGTTGTTCAACTGGGATAGCTGTGCTGCTTAGCACAAGGGAGATTTCTATTTAGAAGTTTCCTCTCCTTCATTGGGAAGATTTGGAGGAATTTTTCTTCATTCTCCTCACATCCAGGCTTGAGGCCAAGGTGACCATATTCAGCTATAGCGTTTTCCAGCTGGGCAGAAACGTTGAGTTGCTGGGGGTTGCAGTGAGGATTCATTACCACCCACTTCTGCAGCTATTTTTATAGAGGAGGAGCTCATTCTTTATCTGGGAGATTAGTGAGGAAGATCCCGGAGCTACATTGTGAATTTTGGCATTTTGCCATATGTTTCATCTCATTCCTAGCGCAGTCTCTTCCTCATATTGTGTTATTTTCAGAGGGCACTTGCAGGAGGGGTTCACACTGTGGATTGGAGGGTGTAATCTTCAATGAAGGGAGCAGCCTTTCACTTTGAATATCATTGGAGGAGGTCTCTTCATCATTTGCAGCATTTTCCATCCTTCTCCCATTTTTTATTGTTATTGAGTTGCAGCTACTACACTGCATTCCGGCATTTTGTGAATTTGTACATTTTGGCCAATCCCTTGGAAGATTGTTGTAGTATTGTTTTCCGAGGTTGAGATCTTGCTCCCACATTTTATTTGAGCTTGCTATTTCTATATCATTGTGTCTATATCAGTTTACAGTAATTTCTCAGTATGGACTGCGTAGTCATAGCTTGTTGCTGGGTTGTGTAGCTATGCAAATTCACTTTTGCATGTACATCTGTCTTGGGGATGATCTGGCCTATCTTGAGAGGTATTTCCTCAAGTTCTTGTATATCTAATTTCTTCTGCACATAATATAATGTCTATTCCCTCTTCTTGCACCATATTTATTGATTTTTCACTGTTGCTACTTGTTGGAGTTCATATATTGTTGTAGCTCTCCATTTTGAGCATTGTTTGAGATACCTAGGAGTGGAGGATTTGAATAACCCAAATAGGGTTATTTCTTTGAGCTAATATTCTGGAAGTGTAATGTATGAAGGGTAAACAAATGGATACAAGTCTTGTTTTAGCTTATTTTTGCATTGGCTTCCTTATAGAATTTCCTTCTGGACCCTATTATAGAAAATCCTGAAAAGGGAACATTACAGTGGTATCAGAGCTTCGAACTTGGCTCAGCCTATGAAGTTAGAATCAAAGAGACAGAAGAGGTCAAGATGATGCAGAGGATGAGATTTCTCTCATCAGTTTTTAGATCCAGCAAATTCCTCTCCAAGGAGGTTGAGAAGACTGAAGAAGGACCATGCACTTCCTACTCTCACCAAGGAGGAGAAATGGAGCATGAGAAACACTTGGAATTCGAAATTCTAAGTGAGTATCTTACTAAATACCAAGAAAACCCTAAAGTGTTTCAAGAGACTCTATCTTTTCTACAATGTATTTAGCAGAAAGAAGAAAGAAGACCCCATAGCTATGGGATGATGAAAGGCAATAGATTCCTATTGTCCACATTCGATGGATCACTCACATGTGCAGCAGAGGTTTGGGTGAAGAAGCTAGATTGTAGTAGACAGAGAGGTTGTAGAAGTTGCAGTGCTGCACCTTGAGGGTGAAGCAAAAACTTGGTGGTTCAGCCATGGGGGTCATGCAAGGGTTTCTACTCTTGCTGATTTTTCTCAAATATTGATCAGAAGATTTGGCGAAAGGAGGGAGGAGCCCTTACCACCAGTTGAAGAGGCCCATACTAGCACTTTCATAGTGATGGAGAAGCAACCTTCATCTCCAACAATTGAGGCATCCAGCACTATTGAGGAAGATACTCTTGCAGCAACACAAGATTCTTCCAAAACTCTCCAAGGTATGCCTAAGATTTTATTTCTCATGGAGGATTGTATATCATTGCATGTTGATTGTCCAGAATAGGAATATTTCACTGCATTGTGCCATCATCCTTATACATCATTGATATTTTTTGTACCACCATTGAGGTTGGGGTTTAGAAATTTTTTCATGAAGGAGATTGTATTTCAATTTCCCATGGAATGCAAAGGTAAAAATCTGTTTTGGGAAGATGATAGCCCTTGTTGGGGGAATACCAAGATGCAAGATGAAGGGAGACATCCACAAGGATTTGAGTAGATGTGGATGGAAGGCAAGAGGATGGTGAGCCTCTTGCAAATCTATGACATAGGGTAGCAAGAGGCAATGTTGCGTTGGCTACTCCTGAGAGAGTTTGGCCAGCATAGGACCTACCCTTTTTCATGGGGAGTGAAGAAGGAGGGGGATTGCAAGGATACTTACACCATGGGGCAGAGAAGAGCATGGGTGCATTATAATGAGATGGCATTATTCTTACCACTCATTATGTCACCATCACATATTTGGTATGGTGGGATTATGGAGGAGCAGCAAAAATTCTTGTTGCTCAAATTATATTTAGATGTTGCAGGAGCAAGAGGAGGCACTAGCATAGTGCAAAGGGGCTGCTCCTTGGCCTTAGATGCCCAAGCAATACCTTATTCATGGGAGGGACTCTATATGCACAGCAAAATGATGAGTAGAGTCTTTGACAAAATTCATGTCAAAGAATTGAGCTTTGAGATGACAGTGGCCCTACTCCACAGGCCAACAACGTTGTCTCTTCAGAGTTGGGATTACTTGTTGAAGTGTTCCCAAAGCCACTTCACAAGTGATGTACCTTGGAGACATGTAGGAGATGAGGATGAGGGAATAATGGATGGCAACATCCCTTACTATATCTTGATCTTCTTGGCTTGGGTTCACAAGCAGAAGGGGAGATACCTACATGCAGCATTTATGGATTATCCTTTCAGGCATTCTTATGCATACTATTTGTTGATGGAGGAGTCCACATGGGAGGGCATCCTAATGGATGTATATCAGCATATGGATATATGCACAGCCTGAGAGATGATGAGATGGTTGGCACAACCACTTCCCTACTTTGTTGCAGTAAGGGAGAATTTTCACTTGAGCCATTTCAGCTCAAATACCACAATACATGATGAGGGAGGTAACTATTTGCTTTATGTTTTGCACTCTCTTATATTTTTGAGTAGCATATCATATCAAGGAGGATATTTCCTTCTTTCACATTATGTTTTGTTGTACTTATGGTCAATTGCAGCAATTATGATGGCCATCTTATTGGTGGATTGTGGGGGAAGGCCACAGGATTTTCGGTGTGCACCATTGGCACCAAATTATGTTTTCATGATCTCATCTTGCAGGATGAATGTGGCTGCAAACAAGTGGCTTAAAGGACACTTGTTGCACTTTATATTGAGGCAGGCCAATGATGCCTTACATTGGTTCCATGTATGGAGCTATGTTTCACCTCCTTGATCTCACAAATGTATGCTCCCATATTCTGCTAGTAGAACGTTGGACACGCGAAGCACCATTGGAGGAGTGGCACAAGAGTTGAGGTTGCCCATAGGGAGTATGGTTCTCCATACTTCTCACGCTACATATTTCAGAAAAAGAAGTGGGCCAGCCTTGATTGCCATGTTACACCTCTTGATTTCAAGTGGGTGTTGAATTTAATGGGATGGCTTGGGTCTCTCTTGAAGATCATTATGTTTCAGCCCTATATCAGCAGCAGCCCCATATATATCATAAGAAAGGAGAGACACATTGGATGGATGTGCTATTTGGGGGAGAAGACCTCCATACTTTTTACAGTACATGCTCTAAGGGGAGTATGGAAGAGAATATGGTCACCATGACAAGATATTTGTTTCTCCATGAGGTGAACCATATGATTGATTGGATACCATATGATGATGACTTCCAACTCATCACATATGAGATGATTTGGGCCAGCTTGATTTACAGCATTGGAGGAGAGATCCTTGGAGATATATACTTCATCTTTCCACTTGAGGGAAACACTATTGCAGCTCAAGTTCAGCTTTCACTCCACACTTATCATAAGTGGAGAAGAGGACAGCGTGGGGTAGGCCATGAAGCCTACCATGTTCAGATTTCAAGCCCACCTATTCTACATGAGCCCAAGGTGGAGGATGATTTCCAGGAGTTGCCTAGTAGAAAGGTGACTCATTTTTCATGGTTGATTGCTTGGGGATGGAGGATACACATGGGGATAATGTCTCCGAACATATTTCAGACTCCATGCCTTGGGAGGACCTCTAGACATCACTTTTCCACTCTCTTTAGCACCTCACTTTTTCATGATGATAGCTTGGTAGCTAATTTACATGTTGAGTAGAAGCATTGTGGGAGCTTAATTGATGTGATAACATCCTATTTCTTGGAGGAGATCATCATACAGGGGCATTGCAGGAGAGGAGAAGAGGAATCATTCTACCCTTGCACTTTCTTGAGGACAAGCAATGTTTGGGAGGGGAGGACTGTAATGTTCCAAAATTTTCATTAAGTTTATTGGAACATTAATTTTGCTTTCCTTTTAATAAAAAGAATAAAATGGTTAAGGGAACCCATGAAGAAGAATAATAAACACTCCTAATGTGAAAATGGGTCACTTAAAGTGGTTTATTTATCATCTCCTAGTGTGAGAAGGGGAAAATACAAGAAGAATAGGTCAACTTTGACCAAGTCAACAGCGCTGCCTAAGGAGGAGTAGCTTGCATGAGAAGACAGTGTAGTTTTGATAGGAGGGATATTATTGGATGAAAGAAACCCTAATGGGTGGGGTCCATGGCAAGGAAGCCTCCTCTTGGCATAAAAGAGGGAAGGAGATCCATTGCTCATTATGTTTGAGATTTCGATTTTGGTTTGCTCTCTCCAGTTGTTCAACTGGGATAGCTGTGCTGCTTAGCACAAGGGAGATTTCTATTTAGAAGTTTCCTCTCCTTCATTGGGAAGCTTTGGAGGACCTGTTATTCATTCTCCTCACATCTAGGATTGAGGCCAAGGTTACCATCTTCAGATATAGCGTTTTCTAGCTAGGCAGAAACATTGAGTTGCTGGAGGTTGCAGTGAGGATTCATTACCACCCACTTCTGGAGCTAGTTTTGCAGAGGAGGAACTCATTCTTTCTCTGGGAGATCAGTGAGGAAGATCCTGGAGCTACATTGTAGATTTTGACATTCAGCTATATGTTTCATCTCATTCCCAGCACAGTCTCTTCCTCATGCTGCGTTATTTTCAGAGGGCACTTACAGGAGGGTTCACACTGTGGATTGGAGGGTGTAATCTTCAGTGAAGGGAGAAACTTTTCACTTTGAAGATCATTGGAGGAGGTCTCTTCATCATTTGCAAAATTTTCCATCCTTCTCCCATTTTGTATTTTTATTGAGTTGCAGCTACTACACTACACTCCGACATTTTGTCAATTTGTACATTTTGGCCAATCCCTTGGAGGATTGTTGTAGTATTGTTTTCCGGGGTTGAGATCTTGCTCCCCCACTTTATTTGAGATTTCTGTTGCTATATAATTGTGTCTATATTATTTTACAGTCATTTATCACTATGGACTGCGTAGTCATAGCTTGTTGCTGGGTTGTGTAGCTGTGCACTTTCACTTTTGCATGTACATCTGTCTTGGGGCTGATCTGGTCTATCTTGAGAGGTCTTTCCTCAAGTTCTTGTATATATAATTGCTAATACACATAATATAATGGATGTGCCCTCTTCTTGTACCATATGTATTAACGTTTCATTGCTGCTACTTGTTGGAGTTCATATATTGTTGTAGCTCTCTATTTTGAGCATTGTTTGAGATACCTAGGAGTGGAGGATCTGAATAACCCACTTAGGGTTATTTATTTGAGCTAATATTCTGGAAGTGTAATGTATGAAGGGTAAAAAAAGGGATCCAAGTCCTAGTTCAACTTATTTTTGCATTGGCTTCCTTATACAACGTCCTTTTGGACCCTATTATAGAAAATCCTTAAAAAGGAACATTACAGATATCCCAGAGGTCCATGTCACTTTACTTGGTTCAACCAAGAAACTCAAGTCTTTGCACAAAAATAATCCTTGTGCTTTCTTTTATTCCCATGGCCACTATACCCCACCTGTTTCCCCGCCTCGATGACTACTACGCCTATTTAAATACGGTCCACCAATTCGAGGCCAAGCACAATGAGTCCACCTCTACCTTATTTGTGATTTTTTCTTCGGTAGAACTAAAGGTTACACCTGCTCCCATTGGCATTCCCCCTCCATATGTGGAGATGAAGGAGCATTTGACCACTATTTTCTACCTATAATCATTTATGATACCCACAGTGGAAGACCCCTCTGGGACTTCCATTTTTGTTTCGCCTGACCTCCCTTCAGCAATCACCCTGGGCTCAACATTGGTGGATCCTTCATCTACTTATTTTTAGATCACCCTTCATGAGGATGTGCATGTGAACCTCTCTTCTCAAGATGATGAGACAGGTAGCTTCGTTTCATTAGGTGGTCTTTCTTCTAGTAGCCACCCCATATTCTATTACGATGACGACATTATGGAAGCAACCACTGCCCCTGACTTTATCTATCCCCCCTTACATTGAAACCATACATTCAAACCACATACACCTTGTGGTCATTACATTGACACACAATGTCTTGGTAATTGGGCACCCATATTTGAGAGTCCAGGAGAAGCAATTTTCCACAACCCTCATAATGCAATTGGTCATTTCAACTCTAGTGCTATCATTCTTCCCTATTTCAAAGAACATCTAGAGTCCAATATCACTTCATATCACTCTAGGGATGATCTCCCTTATCATTCCTTCCTCTTACATCAGCAACCTAGTCCCTGAGACATTGTTGTTGACCAACCTGTGGGTTTTCTAAGAGAGCACCATTTTATTATCTCCAAATCCACTCTTTGGGATAGTGACACCATGTATGCCAACGCAGAAACTTAGTCCATTTACTTCATATATGCAGTACCAAAAGAGATTGTTAATCCTTCATTCCCTTTCTAAAACTTCATAACCATAACGAAAACAAATGGAACACCACATCATAAAAATGTGTATAGATTCCCCTTTTCTAAATACATTTGGCATGACCATAACATGCTTGCAGGCACCTATGCCCCTCAACCATAAAAATCCTAGCTCTCAGCAAAACACAACACTGAAACTCTTTTCTCTGACAGGTTTCACTTTTTAGGTCATTTCCTGGGACAGGTCGCAGTTTTCTGCCCAGTACCTACTACTCAGGTCACAGAGCAGACCCCAAAAAGTGCGACCTGGCCTGTTCACGAGCTCTAGGTGCCTAAACTGAAATTTTAATCCACTGAATTGAAAAAGTATGGTTAGGCCTCTTACCTACAACTAACAGATCTCAATTCCAACAGTCGGTTTTTGTACTACGATCACCGCAAGATTTAGGGCCTTTTCTCCTCTCTACATTCACCATAGCTACACTTGCAAATGAATCAAATTGGAGGGAAAATGCCTTATTAAAAGAGAAACCCCAGATTTTTCTTTCGCCAACTGCGACCAAAATGTAGCTCAGTTTGACAAACCGTCAACACTGTTGGAAATCTCTCACTAATCTCTCAAATGGGTATCCTTTATTTTTATTTTTATTTGATACTTCACCCAGACACATTTTTTCCAAGAAGGGTCAATTCACCACTCCTAAAAATTGAATTTATTCACTTGCAATAGTTGTACTTGGTGCACCACTTTTGCTTCATACTTGTCCATGCTCGTGTCGATTTTAATCGTGAGTAACCATCTTGTGCTCATGTTTTTATGGTCCCCACCGGGCTTGTTCTGTGTGGCAGTATCATCAAGTCGCCCTGGTTTAGAGCATCCGAGTTGAGTCATAATCACATTCATGGAGTCAATCATGAGTCCCTTTGTATCCTGCTATAGTCCTCCATCCTTCATTGCTTTTTTCCTCTCTCATGTCGCACATTTTGGCCTTCAGTCATATTGTCCCCTACCCCCTCCGGTGTCGAGTTAGTAGCTTCCAGGTCATCCATGCCCTTTATGCTCTAACAAGGGAAGTTGTTTGCCCACTACTCAGTACCCCCCATTCCACCATTATCCCTAGTGTCAGTCTATAAATAACTCTACTATTATCTCTCGTGCCTTAGTTGAGGATCCCTTATTACCTCACCTATGGTGGGCCTCCTTCTTTCGATATCAACTTATACATTCTTCCAACTTCCACTCTTGTTTGGTGCCTTGGATCAGGCAAAGGGAATCTTTATTTCCCTTTGACTTGAATGTTTCTCAGCCCCAGCTCCTTACAACATGATCGAGATCCATATACTTGGTGGTTTTGTGATGTAGCAGATTGTACTGGTGATTCGTGGGTGTGTGTGATATGTTTCAGACCTCATGAAGGGGTGGTCCTTCAGGTAGCCTCCCACATGCCCGGATGACCTCTCTACTATAGCCTTGGATGGAGCTCCATATATTTGATGGTTCTGGCCTCAGCCGCTTGCAGCGCCTCTTTAGTTTGCATGTATCATTCAGATTTTCAGAGCCCTTTCTTGTTTTACAAGGCCTCTTTGGTTGTACTTATATCTCATGTACTTAGATATTATTATATAAGTCTTGGCTATTGTCCCAGGCATAGTATGTATGTAGGATTCATTATCATGTCTTTATCTAGCCCATGTTTATGTCAACATGTACTATCTAGCGATCCCTTATTTACTGGACGCATTATTCTTTGTACTTTGTTATCACGGTGGGCATAGGTATGCCTCCCCCGCCTCATGTAGAACATGTACTCACTCATAAAAGAGACTTGTTGCACCTGTAATTCTCACCTCCTCAGGGTTCTCTAGCTCTTTAGTCTACCTTATATTTCTCTCCCTCTGAGTCCCCCTTCGGTGTCTAGTGATTGAGTTATTACAACGTACTTTGGTCATACGATTAGCTCATAACGCTCACACACTAAGGATAAATATCTTACACCAATTTTTGGTCATCTAACCTGTTACTATTAGATGGACCGAAGTACACCATGTAAGACCAATTTTACCCTAAGTAAAATTGCTTTCACTATGAAAAATATCTTAGTAATCCATAATTTATTAAGTTGTTTATGGTCTAAAGAGGAAACCCCATGAGGAATAATTGAATAATTCCTTATTTGTTTGATTTTCCTCAAGGGGTAATTAATTAAACAATAGTTTAATCAATATTCCTGGTCATATTTAACCCAAAACAGGAAAATTAATTAGATAAATCACTACTTATCTTATTATTTTCTAGGATTAATTATTTAAACATTATTTAAATAATATTCCTTGTTAAATTTGACTAAATCATTAATAATTAATAGAATAAAACACTATTTATTTAATTATTACTCAACCACACTCTTAAAATAATAAATAAACCATTTATTTATTTATTATTTACAAATAAAGGGATTTTACCAAATTCAAATTATTTTTCCCTCCAACAAAAATAATAAAATATTCCATAAAACTTGGATCTAGATTTGGTTAATAATATTTTAATTATGCACCAATATCTAGACTAACTCAATATTTTGTTATAAATAGAAGGGTTTTTCCATTCATTCACTACCTTTTTTTGCCTAAAGATCACTCTGGATTTATACTTTTGGTTTGACTTTGATCCTTTATCATTGTCATATTTTTCTATCCTTTTTCTTGTGAGCTCCCCTTGAGTTCCATTTTTTGTCTGGGTTTTCTACACCATCAAGAGAGAGAGATCTTAGATCTGAAGCGCTGAGGACATACAAGAACCCAGCCCATTGAGGGGGACTAGTAACATATTTCTATGTTCCCTTCCCAGGTGTCATAAATACAAAATTATTTAAAAAATATTCTTGTCTTGTCTATTGGATGCATGGAGCAACTCTTGATTTTATTTGTTGTTTAATGTCTTTTACTGCATAGATATATATTTTTTAGCATTTATCTTAGTCAACTAACTGTATATCTAAGGAAATTGGCAGCCATCTTTGATGTTAGGGTTGTTTTTTATGCACAGCTAAAGTGAGATTTATTCATACGCTTGCGATTAGAATTCACACTAACAAGTACGACAATCTCTGATGCATCCATTGGTCTTTGATATTGGTCTCTAGATTTTCCCACCTCACTGGCCAAATGAGAGGTACTTCCCATGAGTCTGAGACTCAATGGGTAGGATGCATACGGGGCACAGATCATGAGAGGTGAACCAACTCAACATCATAACGGTGGGGTAGAAGCACAACAAGGTTCGGCAAGCCTAGCCCCGTGTGTACTTATAGCTCCGAGGAGCTATCCCAAGGCCCCCTGGAGCTCCCAGAGCTCATCGTCCAATAGGACCCTCAGCATAGGTCATTCCACGATTCCAAGATTCTCACGGAAGGTTAGGAACTTGACCTTCCCCAAGGGCTTTTTGAGAATATTTGTGACCTGCTCATTAGTTCCTATATGATCAAGCCTTATGGTGCCAGGTCTAATTTCATAAGTGTGACAGACTTCATCTATAAACCCTAGAAGTAGCACCCTTTTTTAAAGCTTAGAAGAGGATGGCATGATTAGAATGCATCTATTGTGTATATAGCACTGTCACCTCCAAGTTTCTACGAACCCCGGGTTGATAAATTAAATTAGGGAAGCCTTTGGGAGTTGCAACATTCTTGGTGAAATACTTGGTGTCATTGTCGGGGAGGTGTCTAGTAGATGCTTTGATTCTTTTTTAGCATTGTTTTGTGATTTCCTTTTTCATGTTGTTATAAATATAGAAAAAAATACAAAAAAATATGATTTTCATGCCTCGTAGGAGTAGGGATACTCAAGGAATATTTTTACCTAAAATCCCCACTTCACCACATAGTCATCCTTCACTCCTCTTCAATGGATTTGAGGTTGAACACACCCTAGGTGAGCCCTATGAAAATTTTGAAGAACCTATTGGGGAAGAAGAATATCTTGTTTCACTTGAGGAACCTACTTCACCTATATCAACCATGGCTAACAATGAAACCTAGGAAGCATTTCCCATTAGAGAGGCAGATGAGGAAACTAAGATGAAAAACATTGGCCCCTCAACCCTTCCACACTTTCATGGAATTATCTCAAAAGATCCAGACACATTCATGTTTGAATTTGTTGTTATATGTAGGACCTATGACTATGCCTTAGATGATCAGAAATTGAAGTTATTCCCATCCACCCTTAGGACACAACTTTGCATTGGTTCATGGGACTACTTAGGAACATCATCACTACCTGGGCACACATGCAAGAGGCCTTCAAAAAAAAGTATAGAGACTACTATAGGTCCAAGGAAACTAACGTTGCAATATTCAAGATGAATATAGGACTTGATGAATCCCTAGAAGACTATGAAGAGAGGTTTCAGTTAAAATATAACGGATCCAATTGTACTCTTGATCCCGAATCACTTAAAATAGTAATTCTATGAGGGATCAGAGAGGAAGTGATAGAAACCTTAAGTACATTATAAGGAGGAGATATTTACCAATTTCCTTATGAAACAATCAAAATTGTCTTCAGGAACCATTCTAGGGAAGTCAGGAATAAAGGTAAAGCTCGCCAAAATACATTCAATACCCCTTCCTCTTCCACCTCCATCAAACATGAGATTGGAAATATGTTGGAGGACTTCAAGATTGACATGTTGTACACCTTTGCTTTGCAAATGGACAAAATGCAGGTGAAAATGAAGTAAGAGGAAGCAAAAAGAGCTTCGGCTATATTTTTCCCTGGATTTACCAAGAAGCACCCTAGAAATGAATGTCAACTAAGTGTCATAGATGTCTTCTTAGTCAGCTATGAGGAGAATCATGCCATAGAAAAGTTCCCTCCTTACTTGGACTTAAATATTTATTTCAAGGTGAGGAAGTAGGGCCAGAGAAACTTTGTTTCATCAACCATAGAAGGCCTCAAGGCCCTAGGTCATATCAATAGTGTATGCAAGGTGCACCTTACTCTTACTATCACAATAGTCAGAATGGACCCATGCAACCTTGGTACACCCCCACTCCTCCATCCTAGCCTACACCTCCTACTTGGCCTTACAGCCCTCCATATCATCCTCAGCCTGTGAACCAACAATTTTAGTAGTATATTCCTTAACAACCTTAGTGGAGCAATACATCCCAAGGGTGGAGGCCTCATCACAATCAACCACCCGCTCTAATGCCTCCACCCTAACCTCAACCTCATCTTACTCATGTTTCTCTATGCAATTTGCCTCAAATTCCTACACAGAAAAATCCAAACCTAAACAACATACCAACACAACAGGTTTATAATTAAGAGACATCCTATCTAGCTTATGGAGTGAAGATATAGGAAATTAATATTAGGTCTGGAAGAGTACTCCCAGACAACCACTATTAGGTCCCTATATTACTAGTATAGTCCCTTATTATTGTCAGTGTAACCCCCTTATTGTTATTATTGTACCCTTGTAACCCCCATTTTGTTATTATTGTGCCCTTAAATTATTATTGTTAGGTCGGCTAGGATTACATTGTGGCCCACTAGGATTACATTATGGCCCCATGGACTCCTATATATAGAAAGGAGGTTTTGTAAATTGTATCATCGAAGAATTATTCATTTATGTAATGTATTGGAGTTTGCCCCCTCGAAGTGTCTTATTTCTAAGGCGTTGATTTCTTTTTTCTTCTATTTTTGGAGCTGGTTACATAACATTTGGTATCAGAGCTTTGGATTCTAGGGTTTCACTGCTCCAAACAGGTCATCGTGGAATTTTCGCTATAAATTTTTTTATACAAAGTTTTAGAAGCTGAAATTTTTAGGGTGCGAAGCTGAAATCCTGAGGAAGATTGTTTAAAACGTTCAGAGCTTGGTTCCCAATATTTTCGGATATATCATCTGTGGAAGTTAGGTCTTTTTTCAAGCTCCTAAACAGGTCATCGTGGAATTTTCGCTATAAAATTTTTTCTACAAAGGTTCAGAATCTGAAATTCGTATGGTACGAAGCTGAAATCTTGAGGAAATTCTTCAAAAAATTTCAGAGCTTGGTTCAAAATATTTTTGGAGATATGATCTATGGAAGGTAGTGCTTTTTCAGGCTCCTGAATTTCAACTCAAAGAGGTGATCGTGGGAAAAGTTCAATAACTCTCTCTCTGGGCAGTGGATTTGAGTGCTGTAAAAAGTTGTCACAATTACACGGACTATAGTTTCTTGGCTATCAATTTTAGAGACAAAGGAAGAAACAGTGACACGTGGCAAGTCCTACAATTTTTCTTTACTGAACCAGTCCAAAATTAGATCATTGTGGGAGTTTGGACACAACTTTGTCTTGGGGAATCCAAATTAGATCAGACCTGTGGCATTTGAAATAAGATTCAGAGGGCTACTAGCTGAATTTTAGATATTGAAGATTTTCAATTACAGATATAATTCAATTTCAATATCGAGCTCCTCAAAGCAAGTAAAAGGTGTGTATTTTTTTTCCGAATTGCATAAGTCTTGTTTGAAGAATCAAGTTGAATTGATTCCAAGGGAATATTTTAGAATAGGTATCAATATTGGATTCTAAAATGGCACCTAAAAATAATTCAACACCCATTAAGCCTTCAGAAGGCTCTACCATGACTCATGAAGATGAAGAATTGCAACATGATCTATCAAAATTACAAGAGCAAGCGCAACAAATTTCACTCTCGCAAAGAGCAAAAAAAAATGAAATGGAAGTTTTGAAGAAAGGCGTGGAAGTGAAGATGGAAGGTTTGAAGAAAGGCATGGAAGCTAAGATGGATGGCGTGGAAGTGAAGATGGAAGGTTTGAAGAAAGGCGTGGAAGCTAAGATGGATGGCGTGGAAGCTAAGATGGATGGCATGGAAGCTGGCATGGAAGCTAAGATGGATGATCTAAAATCAAACATTGAAGATTTTACAAAGTTGATACAAGAAATGTTTCCTAATGGTGAAAATATATTAGAAGAAACTCATGATGAGAACAAAATAAATGTTAATCATGATTTCATAAACTCTAATGTTGGCGGGAAGAACCACCATATTCCAAAAATGGATATGAGGAAGTTTGATGGAAAGGATACTCTAACATGGATACTATAGATGGAGAAATATTTTGATATCCATAATGTGCAAAACACAAAAAAAGGTACGCATTGCAACTTTACATTTAGAAAAAAATACATTTGTATGTTATCGATGGTTTTGCTCCTATAAAAAAATTGTCGCTTGGTCAATTTTTACGGAGGAAATGATAGCACATTATGAGGATACAAAGAGCAACACCTTCTTTAGCCAATTGATAAATCTCAAACAAAAGGGTTTAGTGGGGCAGCACATTGAGGACTTCCAAAAATTGAATATAAGGGTAACTGATATTCCAGAGGAACACAATATTGATCTCTTCATAGGAACTTTAAAGGATAATATACAACATGAAGTTCGCGTTCTAGAACCTAATTCATTGGAGAAGGCATTCAGGTTGGCAAGAAAAGTTGAATGTAAAATTATGGTGACAAGGAAGCCTACCACTCAATTCTATAAAGAAGGAAGTGTTGCTACGCCTAGATTTCCACAACCTACAAGGTTTACACCACAAAAATTGGAAGAAAAAAGAGCAAAAGGGCTTTGCTACAGTTGTGATAGCAAATACACTAAAGGTCATAAGTGTGCTGAGAAGAAATTATTTTACATAGATTGTGAAGAGGAAGAAGAAAATGAACAAGAAGAGGATATACACCGGGAACCAGCCCCAAAAGAGGAAGAAATGAATTCGACCATATCGTGTAATGCACTGGCAGGAATTACCACTCCTCAAACTCTCAAGATAAAAGGACAAATCAAGAAGAAAAAGGTAATAGTGTTGATTGATTCAGGTAGCACCCATAATTTTATTCATTGTAAGGTAGCCGAGGAATTAAATTGTTTCCTATACCCAGCACCAGAATGTCAAGTGATGGTTGCAAATGGAGGAACTATAAATTGCTCTGGAAAATGCCATAATATCAAGCTAACCATGGGGGAATATGTATTGACTAGTCCAATGCTTTCCATTCCTATGGGAGGTGTTGATGTTGTACTAGGAGTACAATGGTTACAATCTTTAGGGACGGTAGCTTTTAATTTTCAAGAAATTTTCTTGAAAATTTTTTCAGAAGGAAAGGAAGTCGAATTACAGGGTATTGAAGGGAAGCCGGGAAGGATAATAAGCTCTAATGTCATGAAAAAGCTTCTAAAAAAAGAACAATGAGGCGTAATTGCACAATTATGCTCACTAGAAGTTCTGACATCAAAATCATCTATTTTTGCAGATCTCCAACAAGTCTTGGACAATCATTCCAAGGTGTTTGAAAATCCCAAAGGACTCCCACCTATTCGTGATCATGATCATGCTATTCATTTGATTCCAGGAAGTGTTCCTCCAAACATCGGGCCTTATAGATATCCTTATGTCCAAAAGAGCGAAATTGAACGTATGATTGCAGAAATGTTAGAGGCGGGTATAATTCAACCTAGTCAAAGTTCTTTCGATGCTCCTGTAGTATTGGTACACAAGAAGGATGAATCATGGCGAATGTGTCCGGATTATAGGGAGCTCAATAAGCTCACCATTAAAGATAAATTTCCCATTCCTGTGATTGATGAATTATTGGATGAATTACATGGAGCAATTTATTTTACCAAGTTGGATCTTCGTTCGGGATATCATCAAATTAGAATGAAGACTGAAGATATTCCAAAAGCAGCATTTCGAACTCATGAGGTCCATTATGAATTTTTGGTCATGCCTTTTGGCCTTACCAATGCACCTTCTACATTTCAAGGGTTGATGAATTCCATTTTCAAACCCTTCCTTAGAAAAGTTGTGCTAGTATTTTTTGATGATATACTAATCTACAGCAGGTCTTGGAAGGATCATGTTGAACATGTTGACAGGGTGCTCAAACTATTGCGGGAGAAACAATTATATGCAAAAACATCCAAATGTTTCTTTGGAGTACAAGAGGTGGAATATCTGGGTCATATTATATCTCACGAGGGTGTTAAATTAGACCCTAACAAAATTAAAGCCATTAAGGAATGGAAAGTCCCCAAGACAATAAAGCAGTTGCGAGGATTTCTCGGGTTAACAGGCTATTATCACAATTTTGTTAAGAATTATGGGAGAATAGCAGCACCTCTAACAACATTATTGAAGAAAGATGCATTTTCATGGACTCCTGAAGCAACTAAGGCCTTTGAACATCTTAAAGAGGCAATGTGCCTAGCACCGGTCTTAGCTACGCCAGACTTCACAAAAACCTTATTGTGGAATGTGATGCCTCAGGAAATGGAATTGGTGCAGTTTTAATGTAGGAAGGAAGACCCATTGCTTTTGAAAGTCGTCCAATCAAAGGAAAGTATTCACAGAAACCTATTTATGAGAAGGAAATGTTAGCAATACTGCATGCACTAAAGAAATGGCGAACTTACCTAATGGGAAGACACTTCAAGGTAAAAACTGATCATGATAGTCTTAAGCACTTTTTGGAACAAAGACTATCTTCAGAAGAGCAACAAAAATGGGTCACAAAGATGTTGGGTTATGACTTTGAAATAATCTACAAAAAAGGAAAGCTTAATGTTGTTGCAGATGCACTCTCAAGAAAGAATGAAGAGGTGGAAGCATTGCTTTGTGCCATTTATATTATCCAACTAGATTGGATAACTGAAGCAAGAGATGAATGGAAGAAGGACAAAGATGTATGGATACTCATTCAAAAGTTGCAGCAAGATCCTAGTACATCTGATACATTTAGTTGGAAAAATGATTCCTTATGGTACAAAGATAGCTTATATCTTTGTAAGAATTCCCAACTGAAACAAAAGATTCTTCTGGAATTGCAC
Source organism: Pinus albicaulis (assembly GCA_034641835.2). NCBI lineage: Eukaryota > Viridiplantae > Streptophyta > Pinopsida > Pinales > Pinaceae > Pinus > Pinus albicaulis. Next base: position 637,296,772 of record CM076576.1, read on the forward strand.
ACTTCTCCTTTAGGAGGACACTCAGGATTTTTAAAAACTTACCACGGGGTGAAGAAAGATTTTTTTTGGGATGGCCTTAAATCTGATATTCAAAAGTTTGTGGCGGAATGTTTGGTTTGCCAGCAGAATAAAGTGGAGACAATTAAGACCCCGGGACTTCTACAACCTTTATCCATTCCAAGTCAACGTTGGGAGGAGATTTCAATGGAATTTATCACAGGTTTACCTAAGTCCGAAGGAAAGAGTGTCATCATGGTGGTAGTTGATAGACTTACCAAGTATGCACACTTTTGTGCATTATCTCATCCATTTAAAGCAAGTACAGTTGCTACTACATTTGTAGACAGAATTCAAAAGCTACATGGAAGCCCAAGGGTTATTGTGAGCGACAGAGATCCCACTTTTACGGGAAAGTTTTGGACAGAGTTATTTTCTTATTTGGGTACTCAATTAGCTCATAGCTCATCTTATCATCCTCAATATGATGGTCAAACTGAGATATTAAATAATTTTTTGGAAGGATATCTTCGTTGTTTTGTATCTGATAAGCAAACACAATGGGTCAAGTGGTTACCTCTCGCTGAATGGTGGTATAACACTTCCTTCCATACTGCAGCAAAAATGACCCCATTTATGGCACTTTATGGATATCATCCACCATCGATCACATCATCTTTAAGGGAAAATTCGAAGGTTCAAGAAGTGGAAGATCACATCGAGCATCAGCAAGAAGTTCTCCAACTGTTAAAGGATAACCTGAATTTGGCACAAAATCGAATGAAACAATAGGTAGATCAACATCGCAGCGAGAGAATTTTTGATGTAGGAGATTGGGTATTTTTACGGATACAACCATATAAAAAAATGTCCCTCAAGCAAGCTAAGAAGGATAATAAATTATCGCCTAAGTACTATGGTCCTTACAAGGTGTTGCAAAATATTGGTACTATGGCATACAAATTGGAGCTTCCTGCTTCTTCGCGAGTACATCCAGTTTTCCATGTTTCGTGCTTAAAGAAGGTTATAGGTGAAAATATTCCAGTTCAAACAATATTGCCAGAACTTGATGAGGAAGGAAAAATCATATTGAAACCGGAAGCGGTCACGGAAACAAGAACTCGACAACTACGGAATCGATCAATTTCAGAGTATCTCATCAAGTGGAAGAACTTACCCACTGAAGATTCTACATGGGAGGATGAGAATTTTATACAAAAGCACCCAGAGCTACTCAAGCGTTGAGGACAAAAATTTTTTTGAAGGAGAGGGGCATTTTAGGTCCCTATATTACTAGTATAGTCCCTTATTATTGTTAGTGTAACCCCCTTATTGTTATTATTGTACCCTTGTAACCCCCATTTTGTTATTATTGTGCCCTTAAATTATTATTGTTAGGTTGGCTAGGATCACATTGTGGCCCACTAGGATTACATTATGGCCCCATGGACTCCTATATATAGAAAGGAGGTTTTGTAAATTGTATCATCGAAGAATTTTTCATTTATGTAATGTATTGGAGGTTTCCCCCTCGAAGTGTCTTATTTCTAAGGCGTTGATATTTTTTTTCTTCTATTTTTGGAGTTGGTTACACAAAAACCACCCTCCATATCTACCTCTATAGGTTGAGGAGGAAAAGGAAGAAGGTAACAATTAGATCCAACAACTTCCACTGCGGCGCTTGATCTCCTGGTTAGCATACCCGAGAGGGCGAACTTACGGGAGAGTTGAAAAAATTTGTGTATAAAGATACCACTTCTCAGTAGAACTGATAAGGATGTCCCTATTTATAATGAGATCATTAAGTATTAGGGTAACTTCAAGAAACACCAGGAGAAAGAAGAAATATATCCCCACCATCAATGTAGTAGGATAGTGTTGAGTTAGTGTTGGGAAGGTGGTCTTTCCAAAGTAACTAAAACCTTGGTTGTCCGATTGTAGATGTACACATATGTAGTGTCTTATTCCCCAATACTCTAATTGATGCGAGGCTTCCATAAATGTAAACCCATGAAAATATGTTGAAACTCAGCCTTACTTGGTACTTTGAGGAAAACCACATGTTGTTAAGCAGCACACGGATCGGTCCACGATATTTCCGAAAGGGTGTTGAGGATGTTATGGCTTCCAGTGAATCTTGGGAATATCTCCAAATGACCCTGGCAGTTTGAAACCAAAACCAAGATCAATGGACATCCTCTCATCTTAAATGAGAGCTTGGTTAGCCATTGCAGATGCTTATATCGGTTTTCAAGCCGAAAAACACAGCCATTAAAAAATGAGCCCTTCTGTATAAATAGTTAGTATTATATCCTCTGGCTTAACCTTCCATTGATGCAGTGATCTACCTGTGGTTGGAGGATGAAGAATATGAGGCATATAAGCTACTGCCCCCATTTGTACCATAGATGTGTGGTTCTTGGAGGACATCTTGATGAAGACAACCTGTTGACAATGCTATTGAGCCCCGATTCCCCACTAACGGTCCACTTGGCTTCTAGTCAAGAGTCTGAAAAACAAACCTTGGATGGAGATTTCACTCGATTGATACAACCTCAAAACCACCAAAGGTTGTTAAGTTTGGCCCATCACGGTCTATGAAAGTCAACAAACCTGCGAGATATGATGACGAAATGCCAACTTTTAAAAGAAAACCTAGATCCATTTTCTTGGAATTACAAGGACATGAAAGGGGTGCATCCTTTAGTGTGAATACATCCTTGACGCCCCATAAAAGAAGGTTACAAGCCCTTACGAGAAAACCCCAAGAGGGATAGACCCAACTCTAGAAATATTCAAGGAAGAGTTGCGGCCATTTGATGCGAGTTTCATTGTCCTATATCGGACGGTGAGTGGGTATCCTCCTCTTTTCCTAGTCTTGAAAAAGAATGGAAAATGGTTAATTTGTGTTGATTATCGAGAACTTAACAAAGCCACCGGAAAGGATGGCTTTCCCTTTGCCCTTTATAAACCTAGATGGCCTTGAAAGAAAATGCCTTCTTGATGGGTTAGACAGACCTCATGGGTCCAAATCAACCGTACTGAGATAAGACTATATTCACCTACCCTTGAGGTACCTTAGCCAAATTCTACCATTTGGGTTGTGCAATCTTTGCGACTGCAACCAAAGAGTTGACTTGAGAATTTTCTTGAGCTATTCCATGACTACATTGAGATCTGCATGGATGATTTCACCCTATGGGGATGACTTCCAGTTGTCTCAATTTGGGAAAAGTAGTGAAGGTGCATTGGGTATCTCTCAACCAAAAAGTGTGAATTCACAAAAATATCAAAGAAGGATGTATTAGGACATAATCTCCCAAGTAGGAATACGGTGAACTTGATAAAAATCATGGTATCGAAAGGATGCCTATATCATAAAGAAGAGAAGATATCGAATCTTCTTACGGTTAGTATACATATAGATGATTCATCAAAGATTTCGGTAAGATGACTTCACCACAATTTAGTCTAGTGGAAAAATATTTTTTGATTTTACTTGATGTAAGACTTTCAAGAGGATTTTGAGCTCATTAGGGGAATTTGTAACTGCTACCCCATCCTGCGAGATCAAATTGGAATTTTCCTTTCCACATCCACACGGATGCATTAGAAAATATGTGGGGGAATCATTATGGAAGTTAGAAGAAAAATTACCTTGCTAAATCCATATCATCGGTAAAGAACATCTGAGCCGAGCTCAATTTTCTTGTCATAGAGAAGGATATGTTAGTCATTTTCCATGCTTTAAAAAAAATTAGACATTATGTAATGGGTATCGAACTTTTTCATATATTGACCATTACAACCATCGAATATTTAATATGAGTAAAACATATATTTAATTCTAGGATACTTATATGGATGTTACTACAATAGTTTGACCTACACATTGTTGATAAACCTAGAAGGAGATATTTGTTTGAATTTTTATCCATGTGAAAACCTATTTGAAGGTGAAGAATGGTGGATGACAGAATACCATATAGATATCTCTTTTCTATATCATCCCAATATACATGGTTTTTCGACATAGCTTCATCTTGGTTATTGGAATGTTCCCCTCTAATCTCTCATTCAAGGATAAAAAGAATCATTAGAAAAAGCGCCCCTTTCACATGGTTGGGGGAAATATTTTTAAAAGTGAGCCACGACCAAATTATCATAATATGTGTGAGGGAGAAGAAGTTTTGATATCCTCTCTAAATGTCATGATATCCCCTCGTGGGGGCCAGTTTCCTACAAAAAGGATTGGTTGAGTTTTGAGCGAGATACTATTATTCTGCCACTAGGATTCCGGAAGAATGCACGAGCGGTGTGACCGATTAACGAAAGGATGGAAACCTACTGAGGGTTGAGATTCCTTTGCACCCTCGGTGGCCCTTCGAGCCATTTGAAAAATGGGCATGTTCAGTGGAACTATTCATCCACCATCTGGACAAAAGTATATCATAGGCTACTATTTGACTACCTCTAAAGAAATTGGGATGAAACTTTAAATTCAGCCCCAGGTAACTCGGAAAGTGGTTGAATCTCGGGGAAGAATGTTTTCTACAAGTTTGGGTACCCACAGTAGTCACTGATCACGGGGCAAAATTCCTTCATGTCATTGAGAATCTTCTAATGAGGCACAAATAAAGCATAAAACTACCACCCTCGGGCGAATGGCCAAGTGGAAGTGAATAACGAGGGAATTTGAAGTATCCTCACCAAGGTTGTGGTAAACGTGAGGAAATATTGAGCGGACAAATTGGTACAAGCTACTTGGGCCTACAACACACAATTGAAACAACAACGAGGATTCACTCATATGACCTAGTATATGGAAAAGAAAACTCTTGCTGAGTTGAATTTGAATTCAACACCTTGAGGTGAAAGATGAGTTAGACCTAGATATATCAAATGCCCAAAAGGGTTGTTGCAATTAAATCGATTAGATGTGTTTAGGATGAAATCACTCCTTCACACGAAGTCAATTTAGCTACAATTCTAACATGACAAGAACATTAGAGATATTACTCCAAGAAGGAGATTCAATCTTGTTGCATGGTTAAAGGTTAAGGACTTGAAGGAAAGGCGGTGGCAAGATGGTTGGGACTAGGGGTAAGAGTACCTGTGATAATGGCATAGTTCAAATCAGAACCATAGAGGAGGAAGGAAATCCCTTCTTTGTCTATGGTTATAGGCTCAAGGTTTACAAAGGAGCCTCGTCTAGAGGAAAATTTATAAATCCCATAAAAAGGATATCTATGTCGACGGAAAATCCATAGTTTGAGTGCCCTTCTAGAAAAAAAAAAATAAAAAAATAAAAAAAAGAGGCATGGGTGAAACATCTCCGAGTCACCATAGACCAACTCTAGGGTTGGAAACATCCATGGGCGGTCATGGAGCAAAGAAAAAAAAAAATGAAAAAACATAGAATAAAAGATCCTTGTGTGAAGACTCTCTCGGCACCCAAGGCGAGGCCTGCGGGTTGACTTGTGTGAGCGACGCTTGCCTTCCCCGAGAAAAAAATGAGAAAGAAAAACAAAAGGAAAGAAAGAAATACCTATGCATTTATGTGTTTTTACATTTTTGCGGTTAACGATTAAAGATGGTTTTAGGGATCCGGAAGGAGCAATTTCTCTTTGTTATTTCTTCTTGTTTTCTTGTACACTCCGCCATCACTCCTGCTTCCATCCTTCATCCATTTCACCCATCGGATAGGCAATAATTTCATTTTTTTCACTGGTTATAATTCCTACAAGTAAATCAGTAACTACGGGATTCTGTAACTGTAAAACTCCTTGTCGATACGCTAGGCTCTTGTAAATGCTACAAAAAACTCATTTTTCTAGGAATAAATAAGGGATTCTAAAATTCATTTTAGGGTATGATAATTCATTTTTCTATGCAAGCCCAAACCCCTATTTCACTCAGCATAAGTTTCCCTATCAGGAGACCTATGTTCCACCTTTGTGACAAATAGTGGAAAATTAACATGGAGCCTTTTATTTCCTATCTCTTGCTCCATTCATTTCATGATTTCCTCATGGTCTCCTTGAACCATATTCCTCCATTGTAAAATGAAGCAAGAAGGCAAGAAATAGTACATTATGGGCTCGGAAAGTTCCTATAGAGAAAATGGGTGTGTTAATAGCACATAACAAGTCCGAAAAGATGAAGGAAAAGTTATGTAGACCAACTCCCGAGGAGACCACTGTACACTCTAGAAGGGACGAGAACACCAACAGTAACATTACAGGCACTCCATGCAGCCATACAAAATAAAAATGAAAAGGGTAAGAAGCTCACTTGGAAAGACAAGCGACTCACTTAGAAAAGCTCCTCACCCAAAAACAAATAAACACTACGAGATAAGGGCAAGGCTTCCCACAATGACTCCAGAGCTCCTTTTGCACAACTCCTTTGGCACCTCACCAACACTATTTAAGCTCGGTACTGGCCTCTCATATACGCTATGCATCCATAATAGCCAAGCCAAAAATAGTTGAATGTCAATTTTTAGAAATTTAAAAGAAAAAAAGGTGGCTTAATTAAGTTAGTGCCTTTGTAAAAGTGAAAGCTGGAGGAAAAGTGATAATTTATGCCACTTGGGCAAGTCTAAATCTAGTCAAGTAAGAGTGTATGGGTGAAGGGTAATGTGAGGTCGAAAATGATTAACTAAAGTGGGAGCCAACGGTGTCAAAGAGAAGTGGTGATGAAGGCCAAGGTCACCCAACATAGAGTTAGGTTTAAAAATCCAATAAAGGCTGGGTTGTCTCATTTTCTGTTACGTGAGCATTTTTGAAGAAAACAAGAGCATGAGAGTAGTGGAACCATCAAGAAAGCATCAAGGTTTGGCTTGCATGCACCATCGTGTTACGGGAAACAACGTTTTGCTACGAGAAAAAATTTAGAAGAAAGACCAATAAGAGATTAGAAGACAACATAGAGTCACCGGTGAATGATGGCTTCCCAAAGCCTCTATCTATCAAACCAAAAATATAAAATACCAAGGTAAGTGGATTCTCATCCTCCAATACTAAGAAATTTTCTACATACAAGTTACACTCAACAAAGGTAAATTTGACGAGTTAAGAGTAAAATGGTTTTCTGCACATTACGCCTCCAAACCCTCCATCTCCAAGGCATGCCTCCAAAACCTCTCACCACCTTCATATCACAACATTAAAATGGGAGGGGGGGATTCAGGAAGACCTACTATATTAAAAGTATGGAAACACCCTCGGAGTTATTGGGAAATCTTACGAAATCACCAATAGCTATGCTTCTTTGAGATTTTGAAAGGTTATCTTTGATAAAATAGTTAAAGAATTTGTAATGGATCTTAATACATTCTAAGATTTGAGAGCCACTCTACATGATTAGAGCCTAGCCATCACTATCTCCTAAAATCATGAGAGTTACCACATTTCCCTTGAGTCAAATAGGTTAAGGAAAAGATACTGTGTGATTGTAAAAAAAAATTTATTTATACCAAAGAGAGGTATATTGGGAATAAAAATGGAGTAATGAGAGAGAGGCCTTGTTATGAATGCATATTTTGCTTGATTGGTAAGACTAAGCTGGCAGGCTTAACATTATTTCAACCAACTTTTGGATTCTAGGATCTAGCCCTCCACAGATCAGGAGAGGGATCTCTCTGAATGATTTTAAAGATGTGATCTTTTAAAATCACAAATAATGGAAATGAAACTAGTTATGAAGAGCTTGGGTTTTGGTTTGTTTGTTTTGGTTGGGGAAGGACATGATGAAGGTATGACGGTTTCAAAATGAAGGGTGGAGGTGTACGCAGAGTGAAGGAATGATTTGGGCGACACAAAGGCAAAGGCAGTTTGCTCATTGGGCTGTGAGTCATAGGGAGGATTTTAATTGGACGGCAAGGTTCAGCCGGGGATCCATGGGGCAAGTCAATTATGTCAAAAGGATCTCTTAAGGTGATTTTATGGAATGAAAGCAGAGATGAAAATGAAGAACAAACAAATGAAGATACGATGCTTGACCTGAATCAAGTAAGTTCTTTTGAAAAACTATCTTCCTTTTGCATGCTTTGTAAAGAAAAAGAAACATAAAGTGATGATAAGAGATCAGGTTAATACCTTTAAACTAGCCTACTTTGAAGTACTTTCAGTTTATAAAACGTGAAAGAACATTTGAAAGCTTAAGGTAAGTGCTAGAAAACTACTACTTTCGGCATATTCAATAAGAAAAACATAAAAATGCCGAGATCAGGTTAATGCCTTTCGCTTGACTTTGCATTGAAATACTTTAATTAGAAAACATTAGAAAAACGGTTAAAAAAAACTTGGAAGTCAGTAGAAAATTGCACTTCCAAACTGCTACCTTTGACATATTCAATAATAAAAACATAAAAATATTAAGTTAAGTTAGGTGCGCTCGCTCATCTGCATTGAAATAATTTTAATTAGAAAACATTAGAAAAAACGATTGAAAATCTTAAGATCGAGGTAAGTGCCTTTAAACTACCTTTCAGCATATTCAATAAGAAAACCAGGATAATAGTGACAAAGAGCAATTTAGATCGAGGCAAGTGCCTTTAAGCCAGCTTTACGTGTGCTCTTCAAAGAGAACAAATGAAGAAAACATAGACAATAAAGCTTTCGGTATGAGTAGAGATGCTTGTTGAGATGAAACCTAACCATGTTTGCTACTCTTGCTCCCAGGAAAATAGACGAGAATGAGAACATTAAGCCAAATAAAGTGACGTTGAGAACACATCACCATTGACACAAATCGGGATCCCATAAATCAGTAGCTTGTATTTGATGTTCGAACCGATTACAATTAATGGCTTGGGAGTGTAAGGTCTACAACTTCAAACTTCTCATATCGGCTTATATTGTCTTCAAGTTGCCAAACGGAGACCTTGATGAAAGCTTGAGAAAATATTACATACGGAGTTAGATGTCCGGAGACCAGCATTTTTTCATCTTATACGAATTATTTATAGAAGAATGAAGAGGTGGGAGGATTTCCCGAGTCAGTATTATTAATTCTATGATAAATGCAATTCCTAGCCTTTGGGAGCACGATAAGGCATAAAGGTGGAATGTAATCATTACCTTTCTGCTTGTGCCTTTCAAGGCCTAGCAGAAGTTGAAAATATACATGCAGGTACATTCTTTAACCTTTAAAATAGTTTTCCAGGCAATTTGGAGATAAGACCCTTGATTAGTATTATTTCTTTAGAACCTTTGATTTTATGTGAGGGTACAGCAGAGTTTGATCGAAGTAAATTTAGCTTGATTAGATATTTTGAGGCAAGGTGGTGGCGGCTATAAAGAGGGTCCATTTGCCTCATTTTGTGAGTAATTGGAGAGCATTCCACAATGACAGACATGAATATTCTTTAACATGTGTTTAAATCGGGATCGGTTTTAGTAGTCATCCTTAGCCATAATCCCCCCAAGCAGATCCATTAATCCTCTGCTACGGTTCCACTTTGGTCTTTGTGCATTTTCTTGTGTGCCAATTCATGGCTTTCTTGCTAGTGCGCAGGCGTGTGGGGTTTATAAAGCATCCATGCAGGAAACAACGAAAACGTGTTCGAACACATGGGTCGTTCCTTTGACGAATGAAAATGGGAGGTTGTCCTCCTTCTCTACGAATCATCTTATTTGAAAATCACGAAAAATTAATAAAATACTGCAAAATAGAAAAAGCTATTATAAAATCCTTCTTTTATAAGTTAACGACATCAGAAGGTGTATGAAGAAGGCGAGGTTGATGGATGGCATCATCGAACGTTAAGATTGATGGAGAGCCGTAGAACGAGGTGAAAGAAAAAAATTAAATCGAGAGTGGCGTCGATCGTACGAGGAACCGACGGTCGAGACTGAACAAGGAGAAGCGAGAGGTAGGATAAATAGGCGTCGATCGGCGCAAGAGATCGCGTTGGTGGAAGGTGTGAAATTCAAAATGGAAGATTAGAAGCCTGAGTAGTTATCGTGAGTAGTCTGTAGATTAGATCGACGGTGGAGATACGAATTGCCATGTATGATAGCCAGTTATTGTGTGTGCATCCTTGGAGTAACCATCGTACGGCTTCGACAAGCAATCACGTTTTGGATTAGTGGGCCAGATCGGACGCTTTGACTATATCACTGGGCGTCCTGGTTTCGCTTAATGCGCGATGGATGGTGGGCTCGAAATAGTGTCCGGACGCATGTCACGCAATGAATGGAATCGGTATTCGGAAAAAACGCTGTCTCGCACCAGGCGATGCGGTCTCGGCATCTCCCTCTGGACTTTGAAAACGACACGGTAAAAACGAGATTTGCCGGGTTTGATAGGTTCCGCAAGTCGGATCTATAGATTGAATTCAATGGTGAGATTTCTAACGCCGGACCCAGGCGGAAAAACCTTTAGAAAATAACAAAAACCCAAAGTTTAAATATAAAACAATGATTTACTTTAGGCGGAGGAAAAGGTAGCTTGACGCCGTTGCGGGGGCCGTTGGGCGGATGGAGAAACCATAGGCAGGCACCTTGTGAGGGCCAATTGCATATCAGAAGTTTGGACATGGGCTTTTCAATCACCCATTGTTCTGTGATTGCGATCGCGTGATTGGATCTTTTCAGTCTACCCATTGTATTTAACATATGACTTGGGTTTTTAGACCAGAGCTTTGGAAAGAGTGGGTTTTGGATTTTTACAAAGGGAAAACGGATCGTGAATGGAAATATTATAAGGTTTCAAGGCGCGAAGAGTGGACTTGCCTCTTCACTCAAAATAATAAAAGTCAGGTTTTGTCTGTATGAATCCATATGTAAATTTGTAAATATGTTCTTTCTTTGATTCTAAATCATGATCAGTTTAGCATCAGGGTTCTCCATCAGGATTTTTAAAAGGACACAGTTTAACATGGGTGTGCGATGTGATGAGTGCCCGAGGAGGATTGTACTTGGTCTTTGCAACATGGCACCAGTGGGGAAGTGTGGTGGAAGCCAACCAAAGAATATGGCTATGAAAGAGTTGATTTTTCAGTGATTTTCAATGACATTTTGGAAAGATTTAGAGTTAAAATAAATAAGGAATATTTAGACCATAAATGATTTCATCTGATGAAGAAAATATGAAAAATAGAATTTCTCAGGCAGACTAATGATGTATGGTAGGAAGAAAATAGTAACAAGTAGTGTTTAGCTAAAAATATTAGGATTCTAGATGTAGGAAGATGGTAGGGATGTTTAGTAGTCAAAAACTGAAGATAAAAGAAGACACAGCCACTATTTGTCTCTTGGTAAGACAAATGTTTGTACCTTTTGGTAGAACAAATTTTATAGGTAGCCAACAGTGGCTCCAACAGGGATGGTGCCTTCTTGAAGGCAATCAGAACTTCATACTGCACATTCACGGGGGGTTGACCGGTTGCCTCATCATTGTACTTTGTGGGGGGGTGGCTGCCTAATCCATTGGGCTACTCTTCGCAACCTATTTGGAGTAGTCTTAGAAAACATATTAGCAACCATGAAAACAATGGATTTTCATCCGTACAACTTTATACCTACCAATCTCATTGATAGAATTTTCCTTCATTTAAGTGCACTTGGATTGGCAAACTCTTCCCCCACAACATTTTATTCTTTTGAAAACGATAAATCTAATCTAATTATACTCCTTATTTCTCCACAGACTGATTTAGTAGTTGGGTTTTAATTAGTTTCTACCCTGATACCATCTTTTGATAGGGATTAAAGAAACATCATGATTTTCATTCTCTAAATTTCTAAAACATAAATTTAAAAATAGTCAAGTCAAGATTAAGATGTTTGAAGCATTTGTGATCTATGGCATAGTACAATTTGCACCATGAACTTGTTGTTGTAGAAGAAATAAATAAAAAATGGAAGAGAGCTTAAGATCAAAATTGAAAACATTTCTTCTCACTATAACTACCGGTTGCTGACTCTTATTGAGTTGTCTTTCCTTTTCTACCGGATTTTAGATTTTGAAATTTGACGATTAGAGACAGATTTTTACATCTTTTGACTCGGAAAATAAAACATATTTGAGTCGACTCTCTTTGAAAGCGAGGTTGAGTTTTTGAACATGTTTAGACCTTTCATTTGTCACATCTATCTCTTAAATGCATCAAGATTAAAAGTTTGGCAAATCAAATTCACTATCCTATCGACAGAATTTAGCTAATTAGTCAAGATTAGGCAGTTTGACTAACTGAAAAGTGTGTTCTTTGGGAGTGGCATTTAGCTTGCACTTTGATTTGTTTCTCTTTTTGGTATGTTGTACCTTTCTTGTTTCTGATACGCCCTCTTTTCTTTTCTTTTATTGTTTTTGTACTTTTTCTTTCATAAGATGAACAAGAAAATGGTATTTACTGGCAATGGAAATGGCTTTAAAAAATGAAATTCAGTGGTAATGTGAGACCACCGCCATTGACGGAACCCCCAAGCAGGATACATGCCATCTAAATCTTGTAGAAAAAGGGCATTTAGACCAATGAGTGGGCCCAAATGATGTAAGGACCTTGCCACAAACTATCAAATTTTCCATGTTTACCATATCCTCTCTTTTAGAATCCATTTGAGTACCTTACCTCCAATGTTAGCTAAAGCCTTTGTTCTTTAATGACAACTTCTTTATGTTTTCTTACCTTACGAGCCCTATTGTAAACCTCTTCCTAGTCTGTTTCGGAGATGTATTGTAAAGTAAATTTTCTCTAATCATTGTTGTCCTCTTAAAGCTATATTTCTTGGATTAATTTTTATTATTTGGTACGACTAGGTTGGGTAGAGCTCTTTGCATCTACTCCATAAACAAGGTAGTGGGGACATTCAATGGGGCACATCGGGTCAATGTCTGCCCCCGAGCATGCACCAGCTTGTTATGCCATGATTTTTGTTCTCTTCAAGCAACTTCTTGATGATCGTCACCAAAAATTTTATTTGATGGTCCCCTTTAGCCCATTGCCTTGAGGGTATTAGCGATGGGAATGACAAGTGTCGTCGATACCTATGACAAAAATCACTCATTTTTTGAACAAAAATCGGTAGCATTATACGTTAATAATCTTCTAGGGCATCCGAATCTAGACAAAGATATGGTATTCAAGGAATTTTATAATGAAAGAATACGTAAATTCCTGAGGATGGCTTCAATCATTTTTGTGAAGTAGTCGATGGTGAGAATCCATTTGTGTTGGGCGAGGCAAGCGGGGATGGATTACTATGAAATCTAGGCCCCACTATTGAAAGGCTTCCAACGGTGATAGGTTGTAATAGTAAAGGAAGAAGTTTTCTTTTCACCTTCAAGTTGGCATTGTGACGAGGCGTCATTTCATGGACATCACAGAGAAGGGTGGGCCGGTAATGGCAGGCATCTAAGCATTTTATTGGTACATCGGTTTTCAGTGAATGACCTCCACACTCTCATACTGACAAATTCATGTTTGATCCTCTCTTGCATCCAACCAGGCCAAACATTTAAGCAACTAAACCATCCAATTTTTCCGGTATAAACATTCATTTAAAATGCAATAGTTCCTATTTCAACTTTCGGCTTCTTGCACCATTGTTTTTGATAAATCGGGAGGCATTAAGATTTTAGCCCTTACAAGATATCGGTGTACCAAAGTGAGTTTTGAAACTTCTTTTCGACAATGGGGCCGATTGATTCTTCTTGTTCATCGAAGCCATCTACCATGTTAATATCGAGGGCTTGTAGATTAGATTCGACCATTAATTGAGCTAAGCCACGACCTTTAATAAGATTTAGTTGGTCTGATTTCCAAATCATAGTCTAATATCGTAACCAATCTAATGCCTCTCTTTCCATCACGGGTCTTGTGACAAGATGTCTTTTACACTATATTAGGTACATAGGCGATGATGTGGGAATGTAGAATATACCTGTAAAGTCCTTTGAAGCCTTTTAAATCCTTAAGCTGTTTTTCCGTATATTTATATTTCAAGGTGCATCCCTTTAAAGCCTTTATTTGAAAAAAAATAGGTTGTTCAATCCTACCAGGTTTTTCTACTGTGAAATTTCACGGCCACAATGTATACCGAGGCAAGGAGAAAATAAAGAACTCTTTTGAAAAGTACGGGGTGATTGGGAGGCTGGTGCCGGGTGAGTGCATGTTTTACCGATTCGGAAGATTTTTTGGTTTCTACGGTCCACTTCCTCCTACCTTCTTTCTTGACATATTAGTCATGTTCTAAGGAGCTTTGCTAGGGCAGGAATAAACCTCCTCAAGAATTTAATCTTTCAATAAGGACGCAATTCTTTTATGTTCCTTGGTGTATTAATACAGTATTCCCTCGACTCTATTTGGATCTGTTTTAATCACTTCTTCCTGATATGATATCGGCCAAGGGTACATCTACTGAAGGCCAAACAACTGTCTTTGGGATTTAAAGACTCTTCAAACCTTCTACACTTTTCAGAACCTTTCTTGAATGTTTTTAGATGCTCTTCATCGGTTTGAATAGTATTGTATCGTAAAGGTAAATTACAATAAGGATTTCCCTATCTCCTCTTGAAAATGCAATGTCCATGGTCCTTTGGAAAGTGACTGACGATGGTAAATCCAAAAAGCATTTTCACATACATGAATGTCTGCCCCCGAGTGGTGGCTTGTCTTCGAGTTGGTCTTGGGGTACTAAAACCTAGTTTTATGCCACGAAAAACCATCTAACGAGAGAAATCCTCTTTGAACCAACTACCCTTTGAGATATGTTCCATTTTGGGTAAGGGTAATTTTCTTTTAGGAGGCTACTGTTAAGGGTTTACGAAATCTAATGCTGTCCCGCGGTTTCTCTTGTCTTTTTTCCTCACGGATGTGAGGTTAGAAACCCAATAAGAAAACCTCACCAGGCATAATGATTCTTGCCCATCATACATTTTTCTTGATTTCGCCCCACTACTGAGCGGTTGTATTGGATTAATTCTACGCGATTTTTGATTAAAAGGGTTTTTGGGTTTTTCTTTCGAAAGGATCTTGTGATGGATGATTTTTTTGTATCGTGACTTTGAGTCTTCATAGCCTCAAGAAGCACCTCGACAAACTCTTTGACAGTCCGCGTATTTCCTTTTCATGTCTGGTGGCAAGGACTTAGCCAATTTAATCATTTTTAAGCAGTCCTAGAAAATTTTATATTGCATTCTCAACCTCGAGACTATGTATTCTACGATTGAGCTTCTTTGCTACATACGTTAAAATCAAAGAAGGTCTTCTAGATGTTAGCCACCTAGGTATGTTCTGTTGTCTTTTGACGACAATACCTCAATGTCTTCATTTTACGTGTCCTTGTATTCTTCGGTATGAGTGTGAAGTTTTTGTTGTGTTGATTTCCTCGGTTGGATGGTTTTCTTGAGGGAACCTTTTGTTTAGGCGATTTTCACTTCAATTTAAGTCTAGAATCGGGATGACTCAAATTCATTCTGCCCGACAAGAAATCCTCTGTCTGTTGTCTGTAAAAGACACACGCAATATTTTCATTATTGGGCTATTTAGAATTAAACTTAATTTGAGTTGTATAGTCTTTGGTTTCAAATAATTATTCGGCAAGTTCTGGTATAACTAAATTGTGTGCGACAATATTTCTTTTCTTGGAACAAAAATCAATTTGGACTCATAAAAATTTTTTTAAGGTCATGATATCGTTTCGATAAACTCTATTTCAGGATGATTTGCGTTATATTCCACATTGTTGGTTTAATAACTAGTTATGAATCATACGCGATAATTCTTGCTGGCTCCTAACTTTTAATAGATGTAGAAAACTGAAGGGGATTCTGCATAGTGGCTAATGTTATTGGAGTTTTCTTGAAGTTTAATTTGTGGGAAATGTTTTTACGTGGTTGTTTTTTAGTGTTGGTAATCCAGGACACTTTGCTGACATTGTTTTTAGTGCATGACCCATCAAAATACATACTCCAGGAGGAATATTTTTGGTTTTCGTCTTGGTTATTGTCATGATCAACGTGCTCAAGGATTATTTGGCAGTCTCGGTACTTGGTTGTATTTGTTTCACCTTCTCGGAGTTGGTCATGGAGGGCGGCGTGAGCGATCATTGTTTGCCATCTTAGCTTTGTTCACTGCGGTGTTGTTTCATGTCTTTGTTCAAATTTCTCTCTCATTTCTTCCATATCTAGAACTACATTTATTTCTGAATTTGGGTCCTCTCTTCATTTGTCTGAATCCTTGTGTTAACTCTTATTTGTTTTTGTGGATTCATTGTTACAAAAGATAAACGAATCTGAGGTGGTATGGACGGAGACAAATGGGAAGGTGAGGCTTTCTTGGGCTACGGCCATGAATTTCATGTGTGACTCTCTGTCGGTCTTAGAAGTGGCTAAAAACTGAAATAGTGGCATATGTCCCGTCCATCTGTATGGTACCTTGCAGCTTGGCACCCCATGACCTTGACAATAACATGCCATACTTGGGAGGCACATCATGCCACAGCATCCTCACCATGCATATAGTACGGGATTTGGGTCAAACTCACACAAGAGTCTTGTCCAGACGAGAGCACTTTGCACTGCATTTGAATCAAAAGAATATAAATCCTTGTAGGTACGGTTATTTCTAATCCTAGACTTTCCATTATCACCTTTAGCATGGGTTGTCGAGGCTCCGAGGTCATGCCTTAAATTATAGGATCTTGTCATGAACATTAAAACTCACATAAAAGAGTACGGGTCCCTCTTGATATATACCTTCAATCTTAGGACCAAAAAATTAGCTCTGGTGATCTCATTAAGATTGACTCATTAGGGGAATTTTGAGGTCCAAAGATATTGCCTCTAAGAAAAATGTACAACAAAATAAACTTTATAACAACCAATAGGATTCAAGGCAGTGATGTCAACCATGAAGGATACTTTTTAATTTTTTAAATAAAAGGGTAAAAATATTAAAAAATAATAAAATAATAAAACTACTTTTTTCAGCACAAGTATTTTCAACTTATCTCCCATAATTTTTACTCAAATTTCAGGTGAGCCACTGGTTAGGATGAAAAAATTAATTCCTCATCCAAAGGGCTAACCATGTTGCATACTTTCAATCAACCTTGCTACATGAAAAATGGGAAATACATAAAAAAACGTGATTACAATCACGTTTTATGTATTTCTCATTTTAAGTGTAGTAGGACCCATCGAAAGTATACAGCATGGGTACTCTTCAGTTGAGGTCATGCAATCTGGCAGGCACTCGCTCGAAGTTTGGTGGGACGGAGATAAAGTTGAAAATATGATTGGCATCAGTTTTGTTTTTCTCTAGGTTGATGAGTGTCCTTAGTCTTATTTGATTTTTCACACTATTTATTTTATAATTTCCTTGGGCCATTTTAGACCTCAAAATTTCCTAATGGAGTCATTATTATCCTCAATATTTAAAGCCTTCAATTTTAGGTGCTTATATACATTAGGCAAGACGCTCGATCAGAACGGAGATTGATCTTTGAAATTTCTTGCTCTAAGTGAAAAGAATGCGGTTCTTTGATGAACATCTTAGCTTTACTAGCTCCCGATCCTCGGCAACATCAGCTTTAAGATTTGTTCTCGTTTTGAAAAAATGGTCTTAACGAGAGTACTAAATTTGGAAGTGGTGAGCACTACTAACAATATACCCCTTTTCTATTTTCAGTCTGCAGTGCCTCTCTCTATCGGGAATTCTGACTACTATTTTGTCTTTTTGTTTGACAATTTTAGGCTTTGTTGTAGTGCGCATTTTTGTGAATATTTGTATGGAAGGGTTTTTGTGTTGGAGTTTGTTATTTGGTTTACTTCTAAGGTCTTATTCTTTTGAGGCTCTGTGATGACATTTTCCTTTCTAAAATAACATAGCATTATCATCTTTGTTGTCATCATAAGGGGGGTACAGAAAACCTTATTCCTTATCAAAAATTAATCCTAAAATCATCATTATCTATCCCAACATGTTGATATCATCTTCCTGTATTACTCTTCTCTGCAACTACTAACCTCACTTATATAGTTTTGATGAAAAGTGATATCATTGATCATCTTCCCTAGGTTTGTTTGGAGGTTGGATTTCCTTCTAAGATTACAGTTACGGTTACATGGTTCTTGTTTTGAGAAGTTTGGTTTTGACTTGCTTGTGATCTCTCAAGGATTTTCATTTTATTCATCATATCCTCCGTCATTACTTGTCTTTGAGTTGGAAGTAGAAGGACTGTTCCTCTCTGAAGGATACTCTCTTTTTAGTTTTCATTCTTGCTCTCTTCTCCATTGAGTTGACTTCCTGAGAAGAGCACACACACACATATCTTCAAGAGTTGCAAAATATCTCTCCCTTAGCTCTTATGAAGCCATCTCGGGGATCAAACCCTTCGACTTGTTTAAGGCCGAGCCTTGTGGAGGTTTTAGTTGCGGGAAAATGCAATATACCTTTACATTAAATCTAGTGCAATAGCTTGCACACTTTCCACCGTGTCTCTATGGAGATTTTATAGTCGAAAGGACTTGAGAGGATTTTCTTTGCCTCCCATTTGTTTAAGAATGTTTGATGGAAGGCTTGTAGATCAAGGGATACTATGGGGGAACAACCTTTAAGAACCATTTCTGTATCCCCCTAGCTATAGAGAAAATAACCTAAGCTTAGTGAATCATCATCAATTTCATTTGTCAAAGTAGTCATTCATATTATCCACATGTTGTGATGCGGTTGTACAGCATTATTGGCATCATATAATGGTGATTACTGAACTGATAGTCCATGGAGAGAATTGACAGGTAATGCGGAAGGAGTAGGGGGAGCATACCATGTGGTCATGGTGGGAGGTGGAGGTGGTTACAAGAGGACGGTGGTGAAGTGGGGTGGTTTGAACAATGAAGTAGGGTGAGCAAAAGTGGATGGACGGGGAATAGGCTATTTGAGTTGATATTGGATGAGGGGCACCTAAGTTGTGAAGAAAATGCAAATCGGGGTGTTGTTTCTCTACTACCAAAGAGGTTCACTTGTTGGTGGGGATGATAGTGAAGACTTAAGTCTAGCTGATCTGGTAATGCGAGAGACTAGTTCAAATGGATTTGCTAAAAGTCGACTTGAGATTTTTGTAGAGCTGAAATATTTTCGGGGACAAAATTGGCTCTAAGGGTGATTTGAAAATGGTTGAAAAAGTTATCTTGGGGGACTTCCTAAGGATACTTTTACGGGTTATCAACTATCTCGGGTGGATCGAGGTCGGGGATAGGCTCTGAGTGTGAATATAGAAGCCACTATCCTGTGTTTTAGACCCAAAAATAAAAAGATAAGCTCAACTAGGTACGTGACAGTACAGAGGTTAGCAAATCATTTTTTGGAAGAATTTCAGTCACGGCAACCTTGCAGGCTAGGTTTGAAGAAAGGTTTTACAATGATAAGGGTTCTTCCGGTGGATTCTTAAGGTACATTTAGGATTGTGGAGTCACAAAGTGGAATTTTTAGCTCTTTTAGGAGGTAAAAGGTCTTATAGTCCACCACCATGTTTATTGCTGATAAAATATTTTCAGTTTTTTACGAGTTATTTTTCATTGTGTGGTTTTTAAGAATATCTAACTCCATTTCCAAAAACTTAGCTATGGTTATGAGACAAGATAGTTTACTCTTGTAAGTTAAGCCGGCTGATTTTTCAAGGTTGGATAAGAGTCTTAGAGAATATAAAGTTTCCCTGGTTGTCCTTTGATTCAAATAAGTTTTATAATGGTCCTTCTTTGGTAGTGCTTGAAAGAGTTACTTTTTACTCACAACTTTTATGAAGTTCTTATGAGAGTAGTTCCCCAATGGAGTAAACGGAAATGTTAGGAATCTATAATTTGTTGATTGGTAAGACAAAAAGCTGAGAAGAAACATTATTTCAAACAACACTGGATTCAGGATCCTGGCCCTGTTGAATCCGAGAGAGGGATCTCTCTGTGAATGAATTTAAAGATGTGATCTTTAAAATCTGAAATAGTGATATTAGGCTAGTTATGAAAACTTTGGTTTTGAACTTTGTTGTTTTGGTTGGGAAAGGACATGATGAAGGTGAAGGCAATTTCAAAATGAAGGGTGGAGGTGTGCAGTGAAGGAATGGTTGGCTAACGAAAGAGCAAAGAGGCCCCATTTTAACCATTGGGCTATGGAGTCACTTAGGAGGATTTTTAAGGTGAATGACAAGGTTCGAAGCAAGATCCATGGGGCAAGTCACTTATGTCAAAGGATCTCTTAAGGTGATTTTGTGGGAGAGATGAAACGAGATAGGAAATGAAGAACAAACAAACGAAGATATAGTAAAATACAAAATTAAGTGATTCTTTTTTAAACATATATTTGCTTGACATAATATTAGCAAAGAGAAACATAGATATTTTTGAGATTAGGTTAATACCTTTAAACCCAACTTTTGCTTTGAAGTACTTTGAGTTAGAAAACAGTAGAAAAACATTTGAAAGCTTGAATCGAGGTAAGTGCCTTTAAACTACTGCAACTGACATGTTCAATAAGAAAAACATAAAGAAATATTAGGATCAGGTTATTTTTATTTTAAACTAGCACTTTGCATTGAAATACTTTTTTTAATTAGAAAACATTCGCGCGATTGAAAAGATTAAGATTAGGTAAATTGCCTTTAAACTGTGCTGCTGAAAGCATATTCAATAATAAAAACATAAAAGTATTTTGAGATCGAGTTAGTGCCTTTAAACTGACTGCATTGAAATAGTTTAATTATAAAACATTAGAAAAAGCAGGTTGAAAAGCCAAGATTAGGTAAGTGCTTTAGCTTCTACTTTCTTGTAATAAGAAAACCACAGGATAACGGTGAAAAAATTTAGATCGAGGCAAGTGCTTCAGCTAGCTTGCATTAATGCCTCTTCAGAAAACATTCAAATAGAAAAAAATGAACAATAAATCTTTCAATAAGAGTGAGGTCTTTTGTTGAGAGAGTGAATCTAGCGCTCTGTGTTTTTGTCTTTATCGGAAAATGAAGCAGAATGAACATTAAGCAAAATAACAGTTGACGAATTGTGAGAACACATCACCATTGACACAATCAGGATCCATAAATCAGTAGCTTGCATGTGATGTTGAACCGATTACAATAAAGCAAGCCAGTGGGTCTTTACAACTTCAAACTTCATATCGACATGTATCTTCAAGTTGCAAACGAAATTAGTAACCCCAAAAACTATTACATACATTTAGATATACAGGGCAACATTTTCTCATCTTCTACAGAAGTATTTATAGAAGAATGAAGAAGAATTAGGAGAAGTTCCCGAGGGTGGAAATGTTATTAATTATGTAATCAATGCAATTCACGGCCTTTGGGAACTAGGCAAGCATAAGGTGGGAATATGTCCGTTTTATAACTCTACTTCATAACTACTGCTTGTGCCTTTTGAGCTAATGATTGAAAAGAATACCTTGGACTATTCTTTAACCTTTAAAATAGTTTTGCCGACAATTTGGAGATAAGACCTTGATTAGTATTATTTCTTTGGTAACCTTTGATTTTCTTGCAGCGAGGCTATAGGTTCCTTATCAACAAATTCAGCTTTTGATTGAATATTTTGAAGACACGAATTAGCGTCGTGATAACTAAAGTGGTCCATTTGCCTCATTTTGTGTACGTGATGAAGTGACCTATTGACAAGACCACTTTGAATCTTTATGATAACTTTAAATCGGGGTGGGTTTTTAATGATCATCCTTGGCTATAATCCCCCAAAACGGTCAGTAATCTCTGCTCTGGTTCATTTGGTCTTATGTGATACTCTTGCCCAGCTACTTAATTCACTGGTTTTCCTTACGGTCATACACGAGAACACTTGAGGTTTATCGCATCATGCTGACAACGAGAAAATGTGCATTTCCTACGTGGATGATTTCCTTTGACGAATCGAAGACGGGAAGGTCGTCACCCTCTCCCTCTGAATCTTCTTTTGAAAAATCGCGAGAAAATGATTTAAAACAACCCCCACGAAAATACAAAAACTATTATAAAATCACAACACCTATAGGTTAACTGCGCCCGGAAGAGCATTGAAGAGCGAGGTCGTTGGATAACATCATCAACGGTTAGAATCTGATAAACGAGAGATCATAGAGCAGGTGAAAGAAAAATTAATCCAGTAGTTGATCGTGCAAAGATACGACGGTCGAGATTGAATGAGGAGGCAGGAGGAGCCAGTATAAATACGAGCCGTCGATCAAGAGATGAACGGTTGAGATTGGAGGTGTGAAAGTCAAACGGATAGGTCGGGAGATGAATTGTGTGTCGCCGATACACGGTCGGTCGACGAGCGGAATCGTTTCCACATATCGATAGCCCGATTATTGTGTGCGCATCTTTCGTTAACCATTAGAAAGCTTTGGCAGTGCCATTGGATGGGTAAGGCCCCAGAGATCGGACGGTGACAGCCAGCTGAGCATCCTAATCTATAGTGACCATGCGATGAACGCAGGTGGTTCCGAAATAGTATCCCGGGGATGCATGTCCATGAGTATGAAATCGGCAATCGAGAAAAACCGCCGTGCGCTCGGCGGTGCAAAAATAAAAAAACCATGGTTTGGAAAAAACGGCCCTTACTGATGGTGAGTCCACCGGAGTTTGATAGGTTCCGCATACCGTCGGTGCAGCAAATTAATTCAACGGTGGAATTGCTCTTACTCGGGCCGGTGGAAAAACCTTTAGAAAACCATAAAAACCCAAAGTTTAAATATAAACGATTTTCTTCATATTTTGGGCCAATTCATGTCGGAAGTTTGGACATGGGCTTTTCAATCTACCCATTGTATTTGCGATTGCGTTGCACGATCGACTCTTTTCAATCTACCCATTGTATTTAACATATAACTTGGGTTTTAGACTGAAACTTTGGAAAAGTGGGTTTTGGATTTTACAAAACGCGGATGTGATAAATATTATAAGGTTTCAAAGCACAAGATAATGAGCCTGAGATATGTATAAATACGATACATTAGAGTTTATAATACAAGCATGATTGCATCGCAAGTTTTAAAATATATTAAAATAACTTTGCACAAATGGGTTTTTATGATGCGATCGGGAAGGTTTGTATAAAGTTTACTCCTTGTCACAAGTTTTTAAAAGGAACACAAGACTTGCGCACTTTGAATTTGTGCGATGCGATGAGTGCCATGAGGGGGTTAGTGCTGGTCTTTGCTGCTGGGCACACAGTGAGGAAGTGGTTGAGACTTGGCCAAGGGAGCTTAAACCCTTGAAAATGGGTTTTTTGTTGATTTTCAATGGTTTTAGAAGGTTTTTAGGGGTTTCGATAAGGCAAGAAGAGTCTTTGAACCTTAGAAAATGGATTTTCATGAATGGAAGAAAGAACTCATGAAAAAATGGTTACTGTGGAGAGAAGACGAAACAAATGAAGGTTAGTTTTGAGTGGAAAATGATGGCTTTGCGGCGATGCAGCTGGGGAAAACGGTAGGATTTGCGAGTCTTGAAGAAGCAGGTGGTGAATCTTTAGACATGGGCATGAGGCTTCCGAGCTGAAGATAACATTTTGCTTACTAAAATTGTCTCTTTGGGCCCAGTGATATTTTAGCCACCTTTTGATAGAACATTTTTATAGGTGACCAACACCTTCCATGCCCTAAGGATGAAGTTTCCTTCCACATCATGAAGGTAATCTCCCTATGGCTTGATTGAGTGTGATGCAGCAAATTGTGTCATTTCGGTTGGTAAATGAACTTAGATTCCAAGGAAGATCCACTTGAAAAAATATAGTATCTCACTTCCTCCCCTGGCTCCATCCGAGATGAGCCATAAAGTGAGGCAAACCAAACCATCAACACTTGACCCATCATGACCTAGCAAAAATAATTTTAAATATGCTTTGAGAAGGTTAAACCTGCACGTATCTTTTAGGATATTCTTTATACCAAGGAGAAATGGATAAAGGGGAATACTTTATAGCTACCTAAACAGGGATAAACCTCTGCTTCCTGCTTCCTAGAGAAGAATAAGCTTAGAAGAAGAGGGAAAGGTGAAAACAAGAAAGAAAATGAAGAGATTGAGGTGAGCCAGAAAATATAAAGACAACGGAAGAGAGACAGCCTGGTGAGAGAAATGAGGGAAGAAAATCTTTGAGGAAAAATAAGATGTGAGACCTTGTGTTAATGACAGAAACCTCCCCCAAAGACACAATCATTCTTAACATATGACAGATCGGTGGCTTCCACCCTAACTACTTTGAGAACTGTGTCAAAACAAAAAAAGAAAGAGAGAAAACACCTATGTACTTTAGAACTGAAAAATTCAAAAGGTAGACGGAAAAACCAAAACCTCCCACCAAGGCCCTAACCTCACCCCATTAAAGAATCACAAAGGAGGTGTTAGGGTCTTATAAATATGGGATTCATAATTTTGAATTGAATTTTGATAGTCTTGTAAATATGTATATACCTTGCTTTTCTGCCAGATTGTTTTCCCATATTTTGAAAAAAATAAAAAATAAAAAATAATAAAAAAATCAAAAAGAGGAGTAAAAAAGTCCTAAAAGAAAGATCAAGGGCCTAGGAAAATATAGGCCAAAAAGAAAAAAATATGAAAATAAAACATGAAAGTGTACCCAAGTCAAAACGCCACTACTTTTACTTTTGCAAATGATTATGACGGTATCAATAAATGCCATAATCCTTGATAATTAAACTATATGACTTGACTTGTCATGTTTTCAATTTCCATGTTTAGATGGTGAATAAAGTTTTGTCGATGGACCCAATCTTGACAAATTAGTAGAAAATTAGAGAATAATGAGGATCACATCGACAATCGAGCCCTTAGATGAAATAAGAGTAGAATAAGATAGTTTTATGCTTTAAAATAATAAAATGTTACAAAGGTAGCAAGCTTAAATACTTTTTGCTAGAAAAGGAAAGAAAAAATGTTAGAGTAATGTTGGGTAAGGTAGAAAGAAGTGGGAAAAATAATATAATATTCATCACGGAGCAAAAATCACTGTTTCCCCACCTCCCTGTAAGTATTCGATATTCCGAACTATCGACTTGAACAAACTCAAATAATTTCTCGACTTTGCAGCGGACCGGACAAGGCTGGAAATGTTGGATGGTAAATGTTGAATTCTTTATGGTGAAATCCCTTTACCATTATTTATCCCTCATTCATACATTTTAACTCATTTTCTGTAAGTAAGGACTCATTCACATAATGAAACATAAAGCATTCAATTAACTTCTTCATTTTTATGAAAACATACAAAACCCTCAAAAATACTTTATCTAAAGTAAATTGGTGAAGCCAGTGAAATGACAAGAAACTGCTTTATTTATTCACTTTACTTAGTCATTTTGTGTATTTTTGTGTATTCCTTTCCCCATGTCATATTAACTTCTAACTTAATTTATTAATTCCGTAAACTACATATCTGTTTATAAATCCCTATATCTAAATATCCCCAAAGCCCACTATTATAAAGACTTTGAATCAATTATTATTCACATGTTGAAATAAAACCCAAATAATGGCAAGTCTAAAAAAAACCTTTAAGTAAATATCTCACCTATAGTTTTTAGACCATATGAAATATAAAAACTATATAATAAAATAAATAGCACAAAAATGTGAAACTGCCATATCCTATATGTTTGTAATGAAATGCATATACTACTGCTCATAAATTTTTAGCCAAAGTCGGGAAATATGTTATATCACTTTATAAGGTTGAAAAAGCTTTAGAAAAAATCTAAGCATATCCGCCTCTAAGTCACCTTTTTAACCTAAGGTAAGGTTAAACATATACCAAAACATAAAACCTTACCCTTTCATATCTATCTGTGTTATATATAAAAAAACCTCACATTTTATATAATTAACCCATGATATATAAACCATAAAACACATACTCTGTATTAAATATTTTTTTATAAAATAAACCATAGTTAAACTAACCAATCCATATGTACCTTTTGCTTATATATAAAACTCTTTTATATATAAACATATCATTATTTAACCCTTTTAACCATATGTATGAAACTTTGATTTTACATATAAAACCTTTGACAAACCCACTTAACAATACCTTTGGTCCCACCTTTGATTTCTGACTTTTACGATCAAATCTCTTGTATTCTTTCTTGTACTCTAGATCCAACGGCTCTTAATCAATTTCACACAAAAAAATCAACCTTGGTTGCTGCAATCGAAAACACCAGGCGGTGGATTTCTTGTCAAGCCCCCACAACATGTCGATATTATGTTGGATCACGTTAGATTTTGAGTAAAGCTTGACTTGCCACTTGAACCTTTTTGTCTTTCTTCTTTGTTGCTTTTAACGTTTAAGTATGAGAAATATCTTCTTTTGATGCGGCAAAAATTTAATGCTGATTAAATGCAGCCAATATGTATGCTTAAAACCTTTGAATAACATTCATTATTTCATGTGTGCATTCTAGCATATACCTTGCTGCCTCCCAACTATCAAAAAGCAATGTATAAAGCCTTTTAATCCCGGTTGCCATTGTTATGCCTTAAAACCTTTGAATTTGCTAAAATATACTTGTGAAGAGTGTTGAGCATGCATTGCTCTGAATATTTGTTAGGCTAGAATTTCAACCAAGAATCGTGAAAACCCTTTATCGCTTTACGCTTGCCTTTCAAAGCAAAATTTTATCATTTTCAAGTTTTAAAATCCATTTTAAATATAAAGAAATTTTAAAAAACTACGAAGAAACGTAGAAAACCCAAAAGAGAATATCGTCAACCAAATTTGCTCAGTGTATCCTACGTGCAAAGAAAATTACTCCTGCAAAATAGTCTAATCTTGCGAGAAGTAGCCCAAAAATACCTAAAAAAATAGAGTTAAACCTCCACAGACAGATCTCATTCCACAGGTCTTTCAAAAGCCTTCAATCACCTCCCTGCAGACCTGGATTTCATTAACAAATTGTTTGATTTTTTAAGATTATTATCAGAATAAGAAATTGGGCCAACGGTTTCAATACTAGTTGACAAAATTGTTTGCTCCAAATTCTCAAATTTTAATTCAAAAGCTTCATTCAACAAATAGTTTGTATACAAAGAAAGAATAAAAGCAAGTCAGAGAGAGATCAGAATGATGAAATCTACACAGTGAATGGTAAAATTAAAATCAGAATTCACAATGATAGTGAAACAAAATAGTAAAAAGCATTAGAGTTAAAGTGTATCACGTAAAAGTCAGAGTGAAAGTTAAAACAAAGTTACAGAGCAGTCAAGGTCAAACAGTAAAAGTAAAAACAAAGGTATTAATGGTTAACAGAGATAAAAATAATTTCACCTCAACAATGAAGTTTATCCAAAGTGAAAGTAAAAACAGTTAAAAGAACAAAAAGGTTAAAAGATGAAAACATAACAAGAAGGAACATTTTTGCAGAAATTTCCTATTTAATTCATTGTTTTGCAGAAACTATTGTCGCCAATACAAGACGAATTTTGAAAAAATGAAGGAGGCTTATTTTCTTAAGATTTCCAGCTACAAAAACCTATCTCACTTTTCTAACAACCATTATGGGTTGGGAAATATTAAACAATATTGGAAAGAAATTTTTGCAGAAAATTCATGTTAAGTCATCATTTTATAGAGAATATTGTGGCCAATAAGAAATAAATCTTACATTTAATGAAGGAGGTTTTTGTTCCTATGAGAGTCTTCTACAAAATCCTATCTCACTTTGTGCACAAGGATTACATAATGAAAGATATATGCACATCTTTACAACCTATTTTTCAGTCTCTGTAAAACTCTATTTTACACATGTTTTTCAGAGCCTATTGTGAACAGTAGGAGCAGAAATTTAGGAAACTGAGAGAGGTTTATCTCACCAACATATTCATCTATAATAACCTCTTTTACTTTTTACATATATATTTCGGATTAAGAAATACAAAGGTATCATTGGACCCCAAGTTTGCAGAATTGCTGGAGAAGAATGCACAAAGAAAGGAAACAGTTAGTGACATGGATGCCTCATCATCAACTAAGAGTTGAGATCCAACTCGAATTCTCATCTTTTTCATCATCTATCGATAAAAAATAATTCCAAATAGATGCATTAGTTTTGAGTGTCCTTTACTTAAGTTCTATTTATGTAAAACAATTAGAGATATTTGTAAACCAATCTTGATATTTTTTCAAGATATTCTAGTTTAGAATTTGTATAAATACTTCACTCTTTGAAGTATTTTGGGTGGAATAAAATTGCTAATATTACTATAGACTTTTTCTGATACATTGGAGGCTGTCATGTGTTGAATTCAAAAGTAACAGACTGGACAAAGAAAATTGGACATCATAATTCAGGCTCGCAATAAGTTAAAGAGTAAAGTGCATCTATCTTGTCATTGTTTATTTTCTGAGTTCCACTCATTTCATTATGTGTTTGTTCTTTCTTAATGAGTAACTAGGAATATTACTTCAGGAATAGCTTATGGCTCACTGTCTTAACTAAGTTACCATTTAAATGTTTTCAACTGATTTCTGGTGTTAGGAATTCTTAACTGCTCCTACTCCCGTTTGACTCCTGCTTCCTTCCTCTATTGTTTGGATTAAAGGATCCTTCATTTCCCTTTGTCCTGAATACACCATTTCATCAAAAACCTTTTACCCAAAGCTCTGAGGGTTATCTATATCGCCCTGACTATATTTGCATCCTTTTGGCCTTGCCTTCTAGTACTGCTATCTAGACTTAGACTCCATTAGCCCAATGGTCAAGTAGATTTTTCCCTAGTTTACTTTTAAGTGATTTTTTCCCACCAAACCAATTTTTCTATCATAACTAACCTAAAACATAAATCAAAACAAAGATAAATCTTAAAGAGAGAGCCCTCTTTGAACCCTAGGAAGGCTAGATCCTAGGATTTGAAGTAGGTTTGTGGTTACCTCGAACTATTTCTCTTGCACCTGGAGAAATTACTGAGTGATAACATAATGTCGACTCCACTGGGGAAGACTAACCTTTTCTTTAGAAATATTTTACAGGTTCAGATCTGATCTATGATGGTGGACAGTGATCAGACATAGAAAGGTTAAAATCATCCACATGGTGACTCCACATCAATTTCACAATTAAGACTCCACTGGAGGAATGAACCTGAAAGAACAATATGGAAAGATTAGGCTTTCAACTTGGATCTTAATCCAAGACATTATGTTCTTTCTCATTAAGAATTTTTTTCAATATATATTGTATTTTATATAAGGATATAACTTGGTTGTATAGATACAGTGACCTTTCTTTATGACTAATTTACAAGATGACCCAAGAATAAAATGCAGTTATGCTCCCATGAGCAGAGATCACATACATGGATTTCCACACAAACTACCAAAGGTAAATTGGTATAAAAATCTGCCCATGTTTCAAGATGAGAATATTGATGATCCTTTGTTACATCTCATTAAATTTCATATACACTCATCGAGATTGAAGGGTGATTGGCATGAGGATTGTCTCATGAAGCTTTTCATGGAAACCTTAGAAGGACCAGCAAGGGAATGGTATGAAGCTCTCAAACCTGCTAGTTTATTTTCTTTAAAAGATTTTCACAAGGTATTTTATGAGCATTACAAAGAAGATTTTCCATCTTTATCATTACTGAAAATTGTTGTGATCAAGCTGAAGATCTTATACATTACCTTAAAAATATTGATGAAGATTTTGGAAATTGGCATCTTGAAGATTTATTAGAAGAGGTCCATAAATTTCATTCTCAAGTTAAATGTCATAATAATCAAGAGGAGTTAGACAAATATGAAATAGATCAGGAGATGAATCAAGATAAAAAAAGCCCCTCTGTAGTAACAAATGATGTTTCATATAATGTTTTGAATGAAGTTAAAGAAAATATTCAACATTATGATCAATTTTTACATAAGAGAAAACAAAATTGTTATTCAAATCTAGGAATTCAGAGATTCACACCCCCCCTCACTGAAGAAGAAATCAATTTGCTTCTAAACATGCAACCATCCTCAAAATATTTACATAATGAAGAAATTGTTTCTACTTATTCTAATGTTGATGAATGTACTAAAGTTTTTCTGCATGAAGAGACAGAAGAACAGGTTGATGCTCATGTTGTTCTACCTTCCCAAAAAGGCCCATTGCTTGATAGTACTCCTATTGAGAAAAATGATGACTTTCAAATAGAATGCAACCAATCTAATCAAGATATATTAGGATTACTGGAAAAACAATATGATGATATAATGTATATAATTGATGATATTCCTTCTTCTGAAGATCTGCCTAAGTATGATCA
This sequence comes from Pinus albicaulis, assembly GCA_034641835.2. Lineage (NCBI taxonomy): Eukaryota > Viridiplantae > Streptophyta > Pinopsida > Pinales > Pinaceae > Pinus > Pinus albicaulis. The sequence continues at coordinate 637,327,044 of CM076576.1, forward strand.
GTTTGATGATAATTATGTTCTCCAAATTCAAGCTAACTTCACAGAGCAATCACTAGCTAGTTTGTGGGATGAGTAATTTGAATTTTAGCTTGATAAAGATTTTCTAGCAGCTTTCTTTCTTGTTTTGAAATCAAGAAAACATTCTCCGCAACTTAAAATATATGTTCTTGAGATAGTTTATGAGAAATATGAAAATGAAATTAAACTTTTGCATTCTCAAATTCAGTCATATAATTTCCGAGATCCTAAAGAATTCTTGGAAAATATTCCTTCTCCAAAGCAAGAGGAAATTGTACTACCTTTTGACTTGCAGTTTTAGGATGATTATTCTTTCAAGCACAAGACTGAAGAAATAGTTTCAGGGATTAATATTCAGAATACAACTGAACAACTTGTCATTGAAGGCCTAGAAGCACAAATCATACATTATGCTTTTGATGATCCTATAGAAAATTATATGGAGACTATTTTTAGCTCAATTATGAAAACATGTTTTATCTATGAGGATCAAATATATCAGCAATTTCCATTTCACATCATATCATTGATTATGAAGACACATGATCAAGTTATACTTCCAAGTTTGATGATAAGCAATCAAGTTATCCATTTATTTCTAAAGCTACTTGACTGGCTTCATTGGCATTTTTGTATTACCTGATTCAACAAAATTAACAGTAGATTAGAATAGGTAGATGGGTGCAAATAAGCTCATAATTCTAAGCATCTTTCCAGTTTTCAGTTTTTGGCTAGTTTTGAAAATAATTCATTAAGACTTGAAGCCAAGGAAAAGGCCCTAAGATATTAATGATTTAATAGTTTTGTTTGATAATTGCAGTATGTTCTTTTAGTTTCAGATCAGATTTCAGTTTGCAGAAAAAGGACTAAATTCAGTTCAAGAGTTTCAATTACAGAGATTTTATAACAAAGCAAATGCATGTTTGGGATTGGCTCAAAGGATCAGGCTACTAGTCGACAATGTTCTTGACATCTCACAAGGAGATGCCATCCCCATGTGAAGCCGTTGTTAGGATCCTATAAGTATATGATTCATAATTTGGAATTGACTTATGATAGTCTTGTAAATATGTACATACATTTCTTTCTGCAAGTTGTTTTCCCATATTTTTTGAAAAAAAAAAAAAATAGAATATCAAAAAGAGGGTAAAAGTCCTAAAAGAAAGATCAAAGGACTTAGAAAAAATATAGACCCCAAAAGAAAATGAAATAAAACATGAAAGTGTGCAAGTCCAAATGCCAATACTTTTTACTTTTTGCTGATGGTTATGGCATAGTGTCAATAAATGCCATAATCCACGATGAGTTAAATTGTTTAAACTTGACTTGTCATGTTTTCAATTTCCATGTTTTAGATAGTGAATAAAGATTAGTCAGACAATTTAATCCTGACTAATCAGTAGATAGGTAGAGAATAAAGAGGAGCTCATCAGTTTAATCTAAGACCTCGGATGATATAAGGTATATTTAGATAGTTTTTATGCTTTTCAAAAGAATAAAATGTTACAGGGTAACAAGCTCAAGTGCACCTGAAAAATGGAAGAAAAAATGTTAGATTAAATTTTGGTAGGTAGAAAGAAGTGGGAAGAAGCTTGTAAATATTTATCACCGAGCAAAAATAACTAATTTCCCATCCCCTATAGTTATTCTGCATTCTAGACTTTCAGTCAAAGGGGCTCGGAGCATTTCTCTAACTTCTGTTGGGACCAGACCCAAGGCCCAATGACTGTTTGTTAAAAGTGTTGAATTCCTATATTAATCCCCAATTATCATTATTTACCCTTCATTCACCCATCACAACTCAAAGATACATAATATCCCATTTTGATTAACTTCCTCCATTTCATAAAACATACAAACCCTCAAAAAACATCTTATCCTAAGTAAAAGTGGTAATATCATCAAATGATAAACTTTGCTTTAAGGTTTTCACTTTACTTAGTCATATAAGTGTATTTTTTGAGTATTTCATTTTCCTTGTCATATTAATTTCTAAGTTATTCTATTAACTCCCTAAAAGAAACCTTATCCTATTAATATAACTCCTTTATTTTAATATCCCCTAAAAACCCACTATTATAAGATTTTATGCCAAAGTCGATTATCCACATGTTGAAATAAACTCCTAAAATATATCCCCTTTGGCCTAAAACTAACAATATATAAATACCCCACCCCCTATAGTTGTTAAACCCCCCCCATGGTTTAATAGACTATATAATACAACTAAAAATGCAAAAATTGACCTTTTTATACATATATTATGTATTTCTAAAGCGCAAAAGCATTTTTGACCTGTCACTTTTTATCATAAGTTTTTATAAAGGCAGCAACCCCCACTCCTTTATAATTTACTTACCATTATTCCCGGCATAAAGCTTAAACCAAGGTTAATGTTTCCCCTTTCCCAATATGTAAAACCTCACGTTTTATATAATAGTTAATGCATATAAACCCTCTTAACCCGCCTCACGCATCTCAACATACATATAAGCTTTGTTATATCATACCATATAGCCCCGCTTATATACATAATCCCTTTTCATATATATCAAAACTTTAATAAAATTACAGATCATACAAATAATTTTTTTTACATTTTCCATCCGCCACCACATGTATAGACCCTGGTCCCACCATATCTTTCGACCAAAACTTCCCTTTTAATCTAAACCATTCGCTCCAACCTCTCAAATCCAACGACGCAGGATTGATTTCGTGTCCATAACTTGATCGTCAGCCCAACGCCCAAATGAACGCGAAATGGGTGGTTTTATTATTCACGCCTCCTACGACGTGGCGCAATTTCATTGCATCGCGTTTGTTTGAAGGAAAACAACTTACCACTCCATCCCAACGCGAAAACCATTTCTTGTTTCGCATTCAAAAATAAAAAACCGCTCCCACCTTTGATTAGACACTCATTCAATGCGTTTAATGAAAATTCATGTCAAAGATTAAAACCTTTGTTATGCCATTTTTTAGTGTTATTTGTACGTTCCGACTGATAAAAACTCCACCCGGCTATGTAAAATCTCTTATGCACTATTTTTAGACTGATATCCCAAGAAAAATCCAGATTTGACCACAGATTTCCCCTTTGAAGACCGGCTAAACCACTTGATGCACCAGTAAGCCGGACCAGACCTTCATTCGGCCTCAACATTTCAAAAACCCTTTATCCTCTACATACCTTTCCAAGCAAATTTTATCAATTTTCAGAGTTTAAGAATCCATTTTAAAGATTTGAAAGGCTAAAAAACTCTGAAGATACCCTGAATCCCTATTTATCTATCAACAAACGCAGAAAACCCGAAAGAGAATATCCTTGACCAAATTTGCTCAATTATCCCTCTATTAAAGAAAATTACTCCTACAAACAATCTAATCTTGCAGAAGTAGCCCAAAAATGCCTAAAAAACAGAGTTAAACCTCCATAGACAGATCTCATTCCACAGGTCTTTCAAAAAACCTTCAATCAACTCCCTGCAAACCTGGATTTCGTTAACAAATTTTTTGATTTTTGTAGGTTGTTATGAGAATATGGATTTGGACCAACAGTTTCAATACTAGTTGACAAAATTGTTTGCTCCAAATTCTTAGATTTTCATTCAAAAGCTTCATTCAACAAACAATTTGTATTCAAAGAAAGAATAAAATCAAGTCAGAGAGAGATCAAAATGATGAAATGTGCACAATGAATGGTAAAAGTGAAAACAGAATAGTTAAAGAGCATCTGAGTTAAAGTGTATTAGGTAAAAGTCAGAGTGAAAGTTAAAACAAAGTTACAGAGCAATCAAGGAGAAACAATAAAAGTAAAAACAAAGGCAGTAATGGTTAACAGAGATGAAAATAATTTCACCAACAATGAAATTTATCCAAAGTGAAAGTAAAAACAGTTAAAAGAACAAAAATGTTAAAAGATGAAAACAGAGCAAGAAGGAACATTTTTGCAGAAATTTCCTGTTTCAGTCATTGTTTTGTAGAAAATATTGTGACAAATCCAAGATGAATTTTTCAAAACTGAAGGCAATTTGTTTTCTTAAGGTGTCCAAATACAAAAACCTCTGTCACTTTTCTAATAGCCATTATGGTTGGGAAGTATTAAACAATATTGGAAAGAAATTTTTGCATAAAATTCCTGTTAAGTCATCATTTTGTAGAGAATATTGTGTCCAATAATAACTACATCTTACAAAAATGAAGGACTTTTTTGTTCCTAAGAGAGCCATCTAAAAAAAATTATCTCACGTTGTGCACAGCTATTACATAATGAAAGATACATATGCATCTTTATAGCCTATTTTTCAGACTCTGTAAAACTTTGTTTTAAACATATTTTTGCAGAGCCTATTGTGAACAGCTAGAGTAGAAATTTAAGAAACAGAGAGAGGTTTATCTCACCAACATATTCGTCTATAGTAACCTCTTTCAATTTTTACATATATATTTCAGATTGAGAAATACAAAGGTATCATTGGACCCCAAGTTTTCAAAATTGCTGGAGCAGAATGCACAAAGAAAGGAAACAATTAGTGACTTGGATGCCTCATCGTCAACTAAGAGTTGACATCAAATTCGAATTCTCCTCTTTGTCATCACCTATCCATAAAAAATAGTTCCAAATAGATGCATTAGTTTTGAGTGTCCTTTACTTAAGTTCTATTTATGTAAAACAATTGGAGATATTTGTAAACCAATCTTGATATTTTTTCAAGATATTCTAGTTTAGAATTTGTATAAATAATTCACTCTTTGAAGTATTTTGGGTGGAATAAAATTGCTAAGATTACTATAGACTTTTGCTGATACATTGGAGGCTTTCATGTGTTGAATTCAAAAGTAGCAGACTGGACAAAGTAAATTGGACAACATAATTCAGGATTCTCGTGATAAGTTAAAGGGTAAAGTGCATCTATCTTGTCATTGTTTATTTTCCGAGTTCCACTCATTTCATTATGTGTTTGTTCTTTCTTAATGAGTAACTAGGAATATTACTTCAGGACTAGCTTATGGCTCCCTGTCTTAACTAAGTTACCATTTAAATGTTTTCAATTGACTTCTGGTGTTAGGAATTCTTAACTGCTCCTACTCTCGTTTGACTCCTGCCTCCTTCCTCTATTGTTTGGATTAAAGGATCCTTCATTGCCCTTTGTCACAACTACACCATTTCATCAAAAACCTTTTACCCAAAGCTCTGAGTGTTATCTATCTTGCCCTGACTATATTTGCATCCTTTTGGCCTTGCCTTCTAGTAATGCTATCTAGACTTAGACTCCATTAGCCCAATGGTCAAGTAGATTTTTCCCTAGTTTACCTTTAAGTGATTTTTTCCCACCAAACCAATTTTTCTATCATAACTAGCCTAAAACATAAATCAAAACAAAGATAAATCTTAAAGAGAGATCCCTCTCTGAACCCTAGGAAGGCTAGAACCTAGGATTTGAAGTAGGTTTGTGGTTACCTCAGACTATTTCTCTTGAACCTGGAGAAATTACTGAGTGATAACATATTCATACCCACAGACCAGAGATTGAGAGGTACATGAATCATCTAGAATGGAGTGAGAATACTCTACAAGAGGCTGCGGAGAAATTGGTGTCAACTTCAACATCACAGACTCCTGTCCCACAGGAGAAAGCCAGAAAAAGGATTAGAAATCAGGAGTCCCCTTCAGTGATAGACACTTCCAGTAAATAATTCATAATCATGTATAGGAAGAGGACTAAACTCAATCCCAAGGTAAATTCAGACAAAGACTCAAAGCAGGAAGTCTTCATATTAAACAAAGAGACACCTATTTCTTTACAAGTAGGGGGTTAAACGATACTATCTCCTACCACTTCTACTGCTTCTCAGGATCAACAGAAGGCTATTCAAACCAGCACAATTGTTACAGGGGAGAAAGAGAAGACTATTTTTGATACTTTAAGGGTTATTAAATTGAAAAATTAAGCTTTGAATACCAACACATATAATTAGTTCTTGAAGCAGACCCCCAGCTCCTAGAGTAGGATGTTTTTATCCTTTGATTCACAGAAAGGAAAATGTAGATGACCTTTCTCCAAGAACATATTCCTCAGCCGAAGACCTCAACTAATTATAAAAATACTACATTTGAGTTTGATGTCAAATATATACATCCCATTGATCAAATGGAGATGCATAAGAAAACAAGTGAAATGATTTCATCTACACTTACTAATATTGTTATAAGTTTATCCAAGTTGCATGTTTCTTTAGCTAATATTCAATCACAACTCAAAATGGAAAAATTCTCTTATATGGATAAGGATTCTAGGATTAATTCTTTGGAAGACTTAGTAATTAGGATTGGATATGATCCCTCCAATATCAGAGCTGTAGAAGAGGTGATTAAAAAGAAAAATGTTGACATAGCAGCATTAAGGAAGCAGCTCAAGTTGCCAGCTACAGAGGACCCTTTGGCCAAAGACATTGAAGAGAAAGAGTCACATAAAGAAGACACGATGAAACTCATCATGGGGCAGAATGCTAAATTGAGGCAAATGGAAGCTGAGATGGAAAAGATGATAAAGGAAAAAGAGCAGGCTACCAAACTATTAGTAGTTTATTTAGAGGTTGTACCTCTTACAATTCCTACAACCACTCCTTCTATAGAAAGTACAATGGATGGAGCTGAGAAACTCACTAAAGCAGTGTAGAACCTATCAATACAGAAAAAGGAGATAAATAAGCTTCAGGACCAAGTAAAATTGTTACAAGATCAGAATTCAGGAAGTGATAGTTCACATGAAGCTGAAGCCCAAAGAGCACAGAGGCTAATTGAAAGGTTACAAAAGTCTGAGAGGGAGTCTAACATTGGAAATACCTTAGGCCAAGTTAAAGAAATAATTTGGATTTATATCATGGAATATTTTGTATCTCAAGAAACAATCCCTTGGCTATGGTAAGGAATTAGTGCTCAAGACATTTGTAAATGTATGTCACAAAATTAATGTATCATATGGTCTTTGTTTAACACCTTTGGAAATTAATTGTTTATAACCCTCAATGATATGATATAATTAAAGTCTTCAAAATGCCATTATCTGTTGATATTAATTGAAATGGAAGGAAGAAACTGGAAGGGAAACTCAAAATGATGTGCTGAATAACATAATCTATCACTTTAAATCTCAGAAGAAACTTTTATGGAGACAAAATAGTTGGAGTGAAGGAACGCACATTAAGGACATTTAACTCTTACTTACAAATGCAAAAAGAGGCCCACAAATACATTACTTCACTTCATTCATAGAAGAATAAACATATGATGAAACTGGAAAAACTCATCAACATCAACAGGTGCAAGAAACTTGATCTTCTTTCATTAATTTTCAGAAAATTCAGTACAAAGTTTATAGTCATCCAGAGGTACAAAACTCAGAACCCTCCTCGAAAAAATACAATGCAAAGCAGTTGTAACTGCTGAAAACTACTTGTAACTATTCGAACTACCTAAAACTGCATAAAATACCTATTACATGGCAATTAACAACTTCATTACAATATGTATATTTAAAAGAGATAATTAAAACTAAAGCCTCAAACTATTTGCTAAATTTGAATTTGATTGGATGCCACTATATTCTCTGGATTCGTTGACACATCCTTTTGTGATGTTGAGGTGTCACCAGGTAAATCAGTCATCCATGCTTTGCACTTCTTCCATATCTCGATGCTAGTTTTGGGAGAATTGATCAATTTATGATATTCTAGCCTAAAGGCTGTGATCCTGCTGAAAGCAGGCCATTCTGTGAAAAAATTATTTACCATCCAAAGCAATTGAAAATTCCTTTGCAAGAAATTAACAATTGTAGCTCCTTTGAGGATAGCGATATTCTCATGGGTATTATCAATTTTACTCTTCGCTAACACTAACAGTGGCTCATAGGAATCCCATGATAAAATATTGCCTTTGAGATCCCAGCATGAAGGCAATCCTACTCTGGCCCTCTTGTCAAATATGTTATCAAACCTGTTTACAACTTGCTTAATCTATGCCAACTTCTTCTCTGCTGACTTCCTGCAAGAATTTTTTACAATCAACATATTAATCTCTAGAACACACAATGTCCTGTATTTAATTTCATTTTCTTCCAACTCCTGATCTGTCTTAGAAAAGATGAAATCAATGGATTTCTTTACCCACAAGGCTCTGTTAAGAGTCTTCTGTTTATCTACCATAACTATTTCCTTGAAGTCTCTGATAATGTTCTTTTCCTCTGACACTATTGTCAGGGACTTCCAAGTTTTTCTCATAGCTTCAATGATTTCATTCCATACAATGTCTATTTCTTCGATTGGAGATACATTTCCTTTCAATTTTTCCTTTAAACCCTTGATTTCATTATTGGTTGTCTGACAATCTGATCTGTACTTATTTAATTCTCCTTCTTGGGCCTGCATTATCTTTGTCACTGTCTCCAGTCACTCTGAGCCTTCTTGAGATATTTTTCTGCCATCTTCAACTCTGTACTCAACTAGGATAATCTTGTTGTTGGATCATCAGTTCTGGATGGCATGACTATAGTACAAGAATGAGAATCAATTTGAGTTTGCAAGTTAAGGAAAAATTCCTTTAACTTAGAGATCTCCTCCTCTTTTTGTAATAGTTGCTGTAAAATATTTTCTTTCTCATTCTCAACCTCTACTACCTCTGCTTCCATTGAGTGTTCTCCAGTGGGAAAATTTAATTTCTTCTTTGGCACATTTATCTCCAACTCAACACTCTGTAAATTTTTTTTTACAACCAACTTATCATTAGGATTCACTCCAATCTTTACAATTATCTTTTTCAATTTTTCGTTTTGAGTTGATAGAGCCCTGGAAGTAGCCTTTTCCAATTTCAACTGCTTGATCACTTTTCCTAGCATCTGTTTTTCCTTTTGAGCAACTGCACTAGACTTGGTTAAATCATTAACAATCAATTTCCCTATCTGCATATGTAAATTAAATTTATTAGGTAAAGGAATTTTCTTCACATAAACAATCAAATTAATAGTTTTAAAACTACTTGATGACCCTACTATTATTTCAGATGGGTGAGAAAAAGAAATTTTAAACTGATCCTTTTCTAAGTCCATGGCAGTAAATAATCTAGTTTGGTTAGGAGTAATCTAATATTCTACTTGTGCTTCCATACTAGATTTCATCTTTTGATTCCTCTCTACAATCTGAGCAAAAACGTACTTGATCAGAGGGACTTGATCTTGAACATCTCCATGTCTTGTAGGTGAAGCTGGTACATTCTGTTCATCTCCTAATTGAAGGAGGGAACCAGGCTGAGTGCTTAGTATTTCTTTAGTCAATCTTGCCCTCTTCTCAGCTCTTTGTTCCTCATCTTCAGAATCAATAACTGTCTCTTTACTTCTTTTGCTCATTTTCTCTGAGATGATGGGAGTTTGTATGCTGGAACTAACAGAGTCTGCAAAAATTTTATTAGAAATTTTTTTAAGTTTAGGCTTACTGTCATGAATGAAAGTAGAATAGCCATTTTCAACCCTTCTGTTAGAAATCACCTTGTGGGGGTCAGAGGCCCATTTCTCACCTAATAACAAGTGCATATCTTCTAACATCCTGCTAGCTTCATTAAAATGTTGCCTCATATTTACTACAAATGGACCCACAGACATAGGAAACTTAAACAAATGACCCTTCCTCATTGGAAAAAAATATACTTGATCTAAGTTTAGACTTTGTCTAATAAATTCCAATGCAAAAAAACTCATAGGGACAAAAGTTGACAATATATAAGGTTCTATTCCTGCTCTATATAGTATAATCTCTAAATGATCTTCATATACAAACCAATCCCCAAATTTACAATTATTACTTAACTGGAGACACTCTTGAGCTTTGGGAAGGAAGCATGGGGGAGGAACACTATTTAAAACTTTATAAGCAACTCGCATAAAATAGGTAGAAAAATAAAATATCCTTCCCTCATCTGGTTCATTTCTTACTATATCAGTCCAGAAAAATATTGACTGTATTTTCTTATTTGCATCCCTTATGTTCAAACCCAAATGTAAAAATTCCTCTACATTTTGATACAGAAATAGTTAAGTGAGAAGTGAGGGGAACCTGAAGGACCCAGTGAGGGATAAGCTCATGAGATGAGTATTAACAACCTATTGCTAGTAAGAGGGAATATCCAACACTACTTTAGACTTCATCATGATGGCAAACAATCCCAACACTGACCTGTCAATTTTGGTGGCATCTTCTTTTATAAGAATCTTCGACAGAGATTGTAGCACTGGCCTAAATTCTACGTCAAAATTCTCTAATCGGAATTCTTTATCATCTGTTGAAAATTTCTCCATATTTGGCTTCAAAAAGGAGATGACCTGGTTAAACTCCTGTCCTGCAATATTATCATAGAATTATACCAATGATTCATCAGTGAACTGGACATAAGACTCAGACTCAAGATAACACAGGGCTTGGCGAATTAACTGGGTTGAAACCTGAAGAAAATTTTCCCCTAATCAATTCATCAGAAAAAATTTATCGGGATACAACGCAGACACTAACCAACGCACAAATTCGGGAAAAATATATGTTTTGAGGATGCACACAGAGAGAACACCAGAATTAGCCATGGCTGAATAGATGGGGGAATTTTTCTCATTCAAGATAATTTGCTCGTAGAAGGGAAAATGTTCAATGGTGCAGATGGTGTCCCGAGTATCTTGCTCAGTATCCATGAGAGGGATATGGCTAGAAGAGCCGAACAAGGAATATTGCTTAGCCATGGAATAATGCACGGTGGCGGAAAATGGTATGCGGAGGTAAGAAAATAGAATGACTAGGATGACTTCGTGAATGAATGAGAATAAGATACTGATAGGAGAAAGAAAACTTGAATCCTTTAAATAGATGGCGTGGAGTTCAAACATTAATGTTGAATTAATGCTTAAACAGATAAGTAACGGTACATATGACAATGATAGATGAGTTGTCGCCATCTGGATGCATACATCACTGTGGGAGCGTTCAGGGGTACGGAGCATTCGTCGGGGTGCTGCACCCACAGTGAACGAGAACCGTGGATTCTTGATATGCTATTAGTAAGTGGGGTCAGCTACAGAGGCACCTCTCCTGCTAACCTGCGGGATGTTTGTGCCCGAAGGTTCCCGCCGATCTTCATCAAATGAAATAGGCTTTAATCCCACTCGCCAACTCGCATGGGTATTAGTTGGAACTCTCGGTCCCACCTTCACATGCTTCAAAAACATATTAATTGATCAATATGCGAATATAAAATGACTTTCACACATATGAAGGATTTTCATTTTACTATATATGATTTTTTTGTATTTTGAAAATAAAATAAAGGAAAATGAAAATGAGCCACAAAAGAATCTATCAATGAAATCTGGCCTTGCATACCGATCATATTTGAGTAGAATGAGCTAATAGAGAAGGAAAATGTTTTCATTACAAAAATCAAAGAAGAAATTGGAGATAAGTCAACCGCTGCTTACAATATTATTAAGTTCTTAAATTCTAAGAACAAATATGAGCTTGAGGATTTAGAAGTGGGTGACAGGACTGAAACAATATTGGAAGTTAAAAAGGTTCTCACAAAGAGAAATCTTATTGTACAATTGGAGGAAAATTTTCACAGTTTGGAGATAGCTGTAAACAGATTTTTTAGCAAGCTTGAACCTTTAACTCATAAAGGTATTCCTTCCATTTTTGTAATCAATTAATAACTAATGCATAAACCAGATTATGCAAAGAAGTTGCATGATATTTCTAGAGAAACGACTAATTTTTCAAACATCAAAGGCACGATGACAGGGAAAGTGTTCTTGGAGGCATTAACGCATGACCTTTTCATCCAGTATGAGATAAACCACGTTTTTGTGGTGAAACCAACTTTTTCCAAATATACCGAGGTGGATGAAATCTACAGGAAATTCATCAAATTAGCTATTCCATATGAACAATGATGGGATAAATCAATTGAGTTCTAGGATTAAAAGGTAATAAAGAGCAGTAATTTGCAGCCAGTTCACATAAAAACACTACAACCAGCGCATAGGAAAACATTGTAGCTAGCGCAACCTACCAATAGGCTTACTCATCAACTAATTCCTGAAAAATAGTACAAGAGAGCTAGATCATCCTCAGCAAGCCTATGTTTTGTAATAATAAACTATTTGTTGAGAAAATATTTATTGTAAAGAATTTTGTAATTTTCAATATAAATACTTCGTTGTTTGAAGTATTAAGGGTTGATTTTTGAACAATTTTTTTTCCTACTGCGCAAATGTAAATTCCAAGTTTTCTTACTGGAGCATCAATAATACATAAAATTATTTCAGGATTCATGTGGTGTAATTACTGGGGAAGTGTTTCTACTATTTCTGTGTTTTCCCACTGTTATTTATTTTCTCTGTTTATTAGAATTCTTAATTGTAAAAGAGAAAGTGTGATGATTAGGACATGTTAAATAAAACACCTTATTTTGGTTGCTTTTACAATTTCAATGTTTTCTACTTGAAGTCATATTTAAAAACACTTAAATGATATTCACCCTTATGCCATATTCATTATTCATATAAAATCTCAAAGAATTCATAAATGCAACCTATCTTGCGTTGTTATAAATCTTTTAAAAATTGATGCAAATAATATAGTTTCATGTTTGACTCCATTTCCCAATGGGAAGATAAAGATTAATGAACCAAAATAAATCAAAATCAAACAATTACCAAGCACAATCATAATTAGCCTAATATGAATTAAAAACAAAGTTAAAACTTAAAGAGAGATCCCTTTCAGAAACTGGCAGGGCTAGATCCGAGCTTCCAAAGTGGTTTTGATGTTATCTTTCTGTGATTTATTCTCCCAATCTTAGAAATTATAGAACGATAACATAGTGGTGACCAGGGAAAATTTTAAGGATGGAAATTTATCTTAAAGATTAGAAACCTTGGCAAATCTTACTAATCCATAATATGCAAAATATAAAATGCTTGGTGACATTTTAGTAAAAATATTCCAACTTCTAATGATTTTATATAGTCTAGATAGAATTTTGGTGATTTTTAAGGTAAAATTATTTTTTGTTATTAAATTTAGGTGAATCATTTTTAGGAAAAAATGGGAATTGGAAAATCTTTTTTTGGAAAAATCATGGAAAATTAGTCCATCTGTGAATATTAGCCCCTAAAATTTTCCCTGGTGGTGACCATACTGGGGAAGAATTGAAAAAATTGTAATTTCTTTCGAATTCATAACCTAGTCAAAATATTGTATGATAAGAATTTTTTAAGATTGTTTTTTTTTTCAAATAGCGTAAACAAAAAGTGTGTGTGTGCCTTTAGATTATAAATCCCGCACCTAAAAGAGATTATACTAGAGCTGATCCTGATCCAAAGCCTGCAGAAATTGTAGATGACCCTGAGAAAATACTGAAAAGAAATAACTTAGCTGAAAGCCAAGGAAGTTATAGTCCTCCTCAGAGAGAAGATTCACTCCCAAAATACTTTGCAACCATGCAAGACATTGAGTTTGATTTACCCTTTGAACAAAGCCAATTTAGAACAAGACTAGCCAATTGGGCAGACCAAATAGTAGTAGATCAAGCTACCTTGAGAAGAAATTCATCTGAAGCCCAATCTGATCCTGTTGACATAGACATTCAAGTCCTCCAAGATTTTGAAAAATTACAAGGTTTAGTATTAAGATTAGACCTTTTTGTTCATGAAGCTTATGCCCATCAATTTGTTGAACTTTATACTTTGACTTCTTATGCTAAATCACTCACCTCATCACAATATTTGCATCCTAGATCAGAAAGCCCTACCCCTTCTGTAGTCTCCACAACTACTCCGATACTTTCCCATAAATCAGTAAGCTCTATTCCTTCTATATTTTCCCAAACCACTCTAGTTCTATCTTACCAAGCAACTCAAACTCAGTTTTCTTCCCAATCCTCAACTACAGTCCAAACTTCATCTCCACCAAAAACCCAAGTTTTAGCTCATCCTTTACCTTCCGTTCAGACTCCACCTTTCACCCAGCAAACGAATCATATTGTTCATCCTCATATCCCCATAATTGAAGGTAGATATGCCCTCCTTTCCCTTCAAGCTCCTTTGGCAAACATGCCACGAGATTGTCAAACAAGAATCCCACAGTTTGATGAACTAGACCTATCATTGCCCAACAACATGTAGATAGGATGAATGATTGTTTTTACCTTCTGGAGGTAGATGAGGAGAGTTTAAAATTAAGGTTTTTTTCACAAAGTCTCATAGGAGAGGCGAGAAAATGGTTTAAAGCATTACTTGTTACTAGTATTCATGATTTTCCTGAATTTCATCAAAAATTCCTTACTAGGTGGGAAATTAAGAAAAAACCTCTTCAGATTTTATTTGAATATGAAATAATTAGGAGAGGATCAATAGACATTGCACAATACTATTGCACTAGATTCAACAGTGTGTATAATGCAATCCCTGCTAATATTAAACCACCAAAAGGCTTAGCCTTAATCAAATTTCCAGATGGTTTTGAGGCAAATATGGCTTACCAGCTTAGGGAAAGAAATTCATCCACATTAGAAGAGATGCAAAGGGATGCAGTAACTGTAGAAGAAAATATTTTAGCTAAGAGAGCTAGACTTAGGAATGAGAGAAGAGTAACCATAAAAGAGGAAACCTATACTTCTTCTGATGATGCTAAAATTGATTCTTTAGTTAGAACACTAGAAAGAATGATAGAGAGGATTAATTTGAATGAGAGAGTTTCACCTAGGGAAAATCAACCTGCACCTCAAAAATGAAATCAAAACATTAGAAGAAATCCTCTTCATATTAAACAAAGAGAATAGAGGGGTCCTAATAAGAAAATTAGAACTCCTTCTCAGGAGAACTATGCTGATGAAGATGGAGAAGTAGAAGACAATCAGATAAAGCTAATGGGTATTAATGATGATGAAGTTGTGTTTCTTACTCAGGAAGAACAAGAGTTGTTTCAATTATCCCAAACTGAACTTGATTCTGAGGAATCATATGACTGTAAGAAGGGATTTGAAAACGCTGTTATGGAAGTATATAGACAGTACAATATTAGGAGTAACAAAACACCAGATGCTCCAGAAAAAAAGTCTAATGAAAATCCTGTCAAGAAAAATTTTGAAACCACTTCGAAGAAATCTCCAGAAACTATTGCTAAGACAACTCCTGATAGTTCTAGCTTAAATAAAGTTGACCTTCCTGCTAAAAACATTGTTGAGAATTCTTCCAAAACTACTCAAACAAACATTCCTACCACCAGTCACCAAAAAGAACGTGTATCAAAAGAAATTGTTGATAATTATGATTCTCTAAACTTAAATAAATTTCAAACATCATTCAATATTGAAAATGAACTATCAAAGATGAAAATTCCTATCCCTTTAACTGAGTTAATGAATAAAAATATGTACAAAACTCAAGTTATGAAAGATTTGAACGTAGGAGAAAATAATGATACTGTTAATTTGAATGGTGATCAACTTGAACTATTATTTGGTCTAGAGGTAGATGGTAAACCACAAGAAGGAGGAGTCCCTATATTTTATGTTAGTATCAATGTGCATGATAAAATTCTTCACAATACTATGTTAGATTCGGGTGCCTCACATAACCTGATGCCAAAAGCTATTATGGAGAAACTTGGTCTTGACATTACTAGGCCTTACAAAGATTTGTATTCATTTGATTCAAGCAAAGTAAGATGTTTAGGTATCATAAAGGATCTATGTATCTCTTTGGCCCAAATCCCAGCTAAGAGTCTAGTAATGGACACAGTAGTGGTAGATATTCTCATAAAGTATGGCATGTTGTTGTCACGCTCTTGGGGAGAAAAACTACAAGGTACCCTCCAAATGGATATGACCTATGCAACCATCCCAATGTTTGGTTAAAAAATAATATTGTATAGGGAAACCTTAATGAAATACATGGTGAGTAGTCATGAGAAGCCACATAACTACCCCCTTTACTCTGGTCACTCTGATTTAGACTCCTTCATTTTGTATAATGATGGGGATATTGATGCTCAGGCCGCCAGTGCTGAAAATAACATATGTGAAACACATGAAAATCAAACTCAGACTGTACAACAAAAAACTGAAACTGAACCCTTTTGGAATATGAGTTTTGATGGTTCTTGTAGTAGAGCATGGTTAGGATCAGGTGTATGGGTTTCAAATGCATGAAATAATCACTCAGAAGGTCATTCATACAAACTAAATTTTCAATGTACCAACAACATAGCAGAATATGAAACATTTATTTTAGGCTTGCAATTATTGAAGAAATTAGGTGCTAAAATAATGTCTGTTCATGGAGATTTTGAATTGATAATTAAACAGATTAAAGGAGAATATGTTGTGAAACATCCTAGATTGAGAGCATATAGATATGATGTACTTGATTTCTTACACACTTTTGAAGAATATGATCTTGTTGCTATACCTAGAAATTAGAATGTCCTTGCTAATGGTCTGGCTTTTTCAGCCAGCAAAATGCCTCTTCCCAACAGATAATATACAGTAAAGGTTAAACACCATCCAGCTGTACTAGATAACATGAGGTATTGGAAGGTTTTTGGAAATGATAAGCAAATAGAAAAATTTATGCAGTCCAAATATGAGTATGAGGAAAATAACATTGATTTAGATGGTCAAGTAGATAATTAGATAATTGTACATAATAATGTAGGAGAGAAATTTAATGAATTAGATGTAAACATCCCTGTAGATAAAGTTGTACATAATTTGGAATTGCATGAAATAAAATCCAGAAAAAGAAGAATTTGAAGTACTTCAGCTTAAATATAATTTTTTTCCAAGAGGTTTAGTTCCATTAGAAGAACTTTTTTATTTTAATGATGTAGAAAAAAAAGTCAAAAATAGAACCCGTAGGGGTAGATGTAGAAGAATGCAATATAGGTAGTGAACAGAATCCTAAAATGATAAAACTTTAAAAATCATTGCCTATTGTCAAAAAACAATAATACATAGCTTTATTCAAAGATTTTATCGATGTATTTTCTTGGAGATATGAGGATCTTTAAGCATATGATACTAGTATCATACAACACAAAATCCCAGTCAAGGAAGACCAGAAACCATTCAAACAAAAGCTCTGTAGAATAAATCATGTTCTGATGCCCTTGATTGAGAAACAGGTCAAAAAGATGTACGATGCTAAAATTATTGTTCCTCTCAGATACTCTAAATGGGTATCGAATATAGTACCTATTAGGAAGAAAAATTGAGAAATCTGGTTGTATATTGATTTTAGAAAGCTTAACAAGGTTTCTCTAAAATACAACTACCCTTTGTCCAAAATGGATCATATATTACAGAAGGTAGTGGGGTCAAGTAGGATATCCTTGTTAGATGGTTTCTTAGGTTATAACAAAGTCCTAGCACATCCCGATGATCACAATAAAACAACTTTCACTACTCCATGGGGGACCTTCATGTATGTGAAGATGCACTTTGGGTTAATGAATGTTGGGGATACATTTCAAAGAGAAATGGAAATTGCCTTTGCTGATGAGATTGACCATTTTATTGTGATTTATCTTGATGACATTACTCTATATTCAAATTCTGATGAAGAACATTTGAGACATCTAAGAAGAGTTTTTGAAAAGTGTGGAAGGTATGGTATCTCATTAAATAACAAGAAAACATTGTTTGGCCTCAAAGAAGGTAAGATTATTAGTCATATTATTTCAAAGGATGGAATTAGGATTGATCCCAATAGGATTGAAGCAATATTAAAATTTATTCACCCCATAAATATCAAATAACTTCAGTCTTTTATTGGCAAAATTAATTTCCTTAGGAGATTCATTCCTAATATTGCAGAGCTTCTTAGAAATATAAAAAACATGCTTAAAAAAGATTCAGAAATCAAATGGAGTATTGAGGCTAGACAATCCTTTGATTTAGTTAAACATGCATTAACAAAAGTACCAGTGTTGATTAGTCCATATTTTACAAAATATTTTATTATCTTTTCTTTTGCTTCTGAACACACTGTTGCAGCTATTTTATTGCATAAAAATTAAGAGGGATTTGAACAATCTATTGCATTTTTCAGTAAGGATTTAAGAGATGCATCTTTAAAATATAATATCATGGAAAAAAATCCTTAGCATTAGTTAAAGCAATAAAATATTTTAGAGTATATATTTTTCATTCACATATTATTGCATATGTACCTAATTCAATTGTAAAGGACATTTTAACACAAAATGGACCAGAGGGAAAACGAGGAAAATGGATTGCTGTCATCCTTGAGTCTGACTTAGAAATGAAACCAACTAAGTTGATCAAAGGTCAAGGACTAGCCAAATTAATGGCAGAGTCTAATTTCCACGCATTAGACATCAACTTTGTTGCAACATTGGATGATTAAGAGGAATAGGTGACTCCACAAATTGATGAAGCATTTTTGAACTCACCTTGGTATGTAGACTTGATGTGTGTTTTATTAAATTTAAATGCTCCTCCTAGTGTATCAAAAACAAAGGCAAGATTTCTAAAATTGAAAGCAGTTAAATTTTGTATCATTGAAAATGTGTTATATTGGAAATATGTTGATGGCATTTTACTTAAGTGCTTGTTGAAAGATGATGCAAAGAAAATCATGTAGGAATTCCATGAAGGTGACTGTGGTGGCCACCTATATTGGAAAACCACTGATAATAAAATTCTCTGGGCTGGTTTTTATTGGCCTACCCTATTCCCTGACATTCATAAGAAGGTAATTTCATGCCATAAATGCCATTTTTTTGAAGGAAAAAGAAAACCCTTACCCCTACCATTAAAGTCAATTTCAGTTGAGAGCCCTTTTTAGCAGTGGGGACTGGATTTCATTGGTGAAATTCAACCTCCTTCCTCTGGCCAACATAAGTGGATTCTCATAGCCACAGAGTAATTTACGAAATGGATAGAGGCCACCCCTTCCAAATCTGCTACTAATGTTGTCATTATTAAGTTTCTTGAGACCAATATCCTTTCTATATTTGGTTGTCCTAGAAAACTTATTACTGACAATGCATCAGCTTTCAATTCTAACAAAATGATTGAATTTTGTAACAAATACCACGTTACTTTGGGACATTCAATAGCTTATTACCCTCAGTGTAATGGATTGGCTAAATCCTCAAATAAAAGTTTGGTAAATATCATTAAAACATTATTGGAAGACAATAATAAATCTTGGCACGACAATTTGGTCAATGCACTTTGGGTTGACAGACTTACTACAAAGAAGTCAATTGGTATGTCACCCTACCAGTTGGTCTATGGAATGGATGCTCTGTTTCCATCACATTTAGGAGTACCAGTCATGAAGATAATATAGGAATTACAATTTGAGCCAAATGAAGTACATAGAAGAATCAATCAAACAATTCAGTTGCAGCAGTCAAGGGAGGAGATCTACAACAAAACTTAAGTAATTCAGGAAAATTTCAAAAAGATTTTTGATAGAAGGAATAAAGTAGATGATTTCAAAATTGGAGAAAAAGTTCTAATGTGGGATTCCAAGAGAGAAGACAAAGGTAAACATGGTAAATTTGATAACCTTTGGAAAGGGCCATACATAATTCATGATTTTAGGGGAAATAATGCATTCTTTCTCAAGGACCTGGATGGAACATACTTTCCTGGTGGTCATGTCAATGGAAGGATGCTGAAGCACTACTTTTATTAGCATAAATAAATTTATTCACATCATTGTAAATATCACAATCTATAACGATTAGATAAGATAACTTGCTGATTAGAGTTGAAGCTAGCAGAGAAGGCCCTAAGCCATAATTTACAAGCTATCATAAGTATCTTAAAAGAAAAATAAATCAAATTTCAGACATTACACACCTTGGATACTCAAGGCTACTAATCATATGTTCTTGACACTTCACATGAAGAAGTGCCATCCCCAGTTGAAGCCACTGTGAGGGTCCTATATTTTATAGGATCTCAAGGTGATTGAGTATGTCATTATTTGTAATTTTACATTGTAAATTATTTTCAGTTTGAAAATGATTTCCAAAAAAAGTACATATAAAAATAAAATCAAAAGAGGGTATGACAAAAAGAAAATTAATATGAATAAAAAGTCAAAAAGAAGAAAATTGAGAAGAATAAAAGAGAATAAAACCCCACTATTATAGCATCATTTTTCACCCTCATGTGAATAATGATTGTCTCTTTGGCCTTAGGCACCCTTTCCCCCCAGACTTGAACAAATTCATAAAAACAATGTTAAAAATCCCATACGCGATTATTCCTAGACTTTTCTGTGTATATACGAGAGTCTGTTCATACTTTTCCATGTATGCCATTTAAATCATTAAAAAATATATAAGTTCCCTATTTTCGAGGCAGGGTGATGGTTATTCCCGTAATTCAACCACCCCAGCCCATGGCCCAACTGTTTCCAACTATTGAAACTACTTGGAGGGAGTATAAAATCCCCTCATGTGTATGGCCTAAGGGAGAGAGAAAATTATAGACATTATACTCTGTTGGATCCCTATTTCAAGTCTGAAGTTTCCGTGCCTCCTACACTTCCCAGGTATATTCAACAAACCCTTGTTTCCTTGAAGATGATCATCATCCTATATGAAATATTGTGTGCACACATCTTGGAAGAATCCTAGCGAGGTGAGGGCTGGACGAATCTAGAGGACGGTCTACTCGAAGGCCGTGGAAGGATTCAGGTGATCTCTCCACTTTCTATTCTTGTACATGCCATTTATAATGAGAAGAACCATCTTGTTCCTGAATACTCACGTGTTTATATCTCTTTATATATGTGTAAAGATTGTTAGTTGGACATTCAGTATTGTTTATATGATATTATACATGAATTACACTGACATCGAGGAACAATATATGTTGTAAAACTAGTGTTTCGTGTTTGTTCTTTCTTGATTTCCAGGTTACAAAGCATGAGGAGTTGCTGGGGGTTTGAACCCCGCGGGATCTACATCAAACGTAGGACTTTCAGATAAGTTCCGCAACTGATTAAATCTAGTTTTCAGCATAAAAAGATAGGTTAAGTAAGTCCTTCTTGAATGGTTTGACCCTGATCTATGAAGGTTGTCGACCCAAAAACCTTTAGGGAGTTATTTCACGAAACAGAAATGGTAACTCCATTGGGGATCACATTCTTGTGATTTCCCTTTGGGTTGTTTCATCTGTCTTGAAGGTTTCCAACAGTTTTAATCATTTTTTCCAGTTCAGTAAATCTTTTTCTTGTCAGACTAAAGACCTGGTCTCTTGATCAGGCTTGGCCTTTTTTATTTTTCCTTATTTACTTTTTCATATGTAGTTTTTATTTTGCGCAGTCGCGTATATACGCTTGTTTGTGTAAAGGAACCTGCGTATAAGTGAGTTGCCTTTACCACAGTCACGTATGCACACTTGTTGCAAAGATGCTAAAGCGCGTATGTTTGAGTGAATTTTGAAATTTTTGGTTTGCAGCATTTTTGGTCTTGTCTGCCTATGGTGACTTGTTCCTGCGATATCTTTTAAGTCTTTGGACTGGGTATAATTTGGTTTTATACTTGTTTCTCTCTTAGTTGTTTGAAGACCGGCTCATTTGGTGAAGTCTTTGTTTGCTATGCTTGCAATTTTGGCTTGAGCACCAAGATATTTTTCTGAAGATTCTTGGTTGTTCTGAGTATTCAGGATAGAGAGATTTTGCTCATTTGCTTTTTCATAACTTTATGAGTTGCTTTGCATCTTGATTTTTGCCTGTTTTTTGTGTTTGGTTTTCTTGATTTCATTTACTAGGTCTTGTTGCAATTTTTGAATACTCTCTTTTGATTCTTTGGAGTTTGAGTTTGCTGCAAGTTTATGCTATTGTACTGAGTTGATTTGTTGAGTTTCTTGTCTTCCTCTTGCTCATATAAGTCCTGCTACGAGAGTAGCACAGTTGGCTTAGAGAATTTTGTTGAACTTTTGCTTGAAATTCGAAGTTTGTTTGACTCAGAAATTGGATAGTTTCTTGGTCTTTTTAAAGTCTCTTTTCTTCATAAAACTCAAAAGCCAAAAAAAACATTTTTGTTTCCCATTGCTTTTGTTTTGTTTAATAGTTTCTTTTCATCTTTTGAAGCTTTGTTGAAGTCTTTATTCTTCGGTTCTTGACTTGATTAGGAAGGGAGTATTCTTTTGATTTCATTCTGTTATATCAAGTATGATTTTGGCATCTTTATACATTGAGTTTCTGATTTGGAACTAGATTGGTTGGCTGCCAAAAAGTGATTGAACCTTGGCATGATTATAGATTTCTCTTTTCTTTCTTAGATCTAGCATATTAGGGTTTTCATGCCATTAGTAATTTGCATTAGGTGCACATAAGCATTTTAGTCTTTTTCACAATTTTTTGAGGTGTGTGAAGTCTGGTTATCTGAAAAGAAAAGTAATATATATATATATATATATATATATATATATATATATATATATATATATATATATATATATATATATATATATATATATATATATATATATATTCTCATAGAACCTATGTAGAAATCACTCTTCATCGAAAGGAAATTAGTGCATTTGCATATAGTTTGGTTTTCATTGGTTTCTTGTTGCATCATACAAACATCATTGGTTTCACTTCCATATGCCCTTGACATAAAATAACAGCCAATTAAAATAAGCGATATAATTTTAAAACAACTAGAAATTTTTGTATTAAGTGTCATACATCAACTAGCTAGGTTGTAGGGCCTTGGATTAGGTGAGTGGAGAGTTAACTCTCCAAGGTTGCTCAGATTTTGAAACATAGAAGTTTATTAATGAGAAAATTCCAACACCGTTAGGTGGACCAGGAAAGCTCTCCTCTAGAGAGTCAAGCGCGAGGGAAAGTGTAGGCAGAGAAGAGAGATACCCCCTTTCTGATTCGCTAAATATTGACCTAAGACCGTTCCGCTCGGCTGCTGATATGGATTGGTGTCCTTAGTTGCCCATCCTACGTATCAAATAGGTGACTGCGGGGGGGAATACTCGTGGTACCTGAGGCAGACATTATATCACTTCCAGCAGTACTTCTGGAGGGTGCCCTTGCGAAGCTTGGGTACTTGCACTGACAAAGGCTGTACTTGTTAGGAGGTCAGCGTAACTGCTTATGTTACCTTTGCTAGTGGATCTAGGTCGTAATTACCCCAGACTACTTTCGGGAGTTCCTATTTTTTGCTTTCTTGTATTTTGGTGTCTGGTCCTAATCACCCGGAGCGGAAATAATTGAAAGCTACTTGCTTGGCTATATCGTAGGGACTTTGTAGTGAGTGATCTTTGATCCTAGCTTGCTTAGCTTTATACTTTTTTGAGTCTAATCAATCTTTTAAAGTGGCTGACCGATCGATTCATCAATCGAGACGACTTCATGGGTTGTCTCCCGCGAGTGCCGAACCTTCTTCAAGAAGGCGTAGGAGTAATTCATAAGGTGGTTATCACCTGGTATTATTAGACGTAATGGAGAGAGATCCTCCATTAGGGATTGAAGTTTCTGTAGCTGGTTTTGGTGTTGGTGTTAGTACTGAGAGGAGTACTCCACCCACCTTGAGAGTTTTATTTCCAGAGGAAGAAGTAGAAGTAGAGGAAGTACCTCAATCTCCTGAATCACTTCTGTCTCCTCTTCCTTCTAGTTCTCCATTTATCATCGAGTACATCAGACCTAAGTCTGAGAGACCCGAGATTCCTTATCCATCAAATTCTTACCTTTCGATGGCCACGACTGGGAACACAACTTTGGCTGTGAGTGCTGCAAGTATTCAAACTCCTTCTAAAGTTGAAGGAGGATGCGTTGTTGCTATATGTTCGATTGCTTCTAGTGTTGCTATGTTTGGCTCTGGTTATACCCAAGCACAGGCTTCTCAATCTGGTCCCTTTTGTTTCGGAATGTACGTTAGTGGAATTCCTCCATTTTCCTTTTCTACTGCTGCAACTGCATCCACACCCATATCCTATATGGCTAGTGGATAAACTTCTTTTCAAGGGTTCCCCTTTGGTAGTGGGCATATTCCTCACTCAAATCCTTAGGGTCTTTTCCTTTTACTTCCCAGACTTAGAATTTCAATCCATGGTCTGGAGGTCAAATTTCTACTACCTTCATGGGTTGGAACCCTATCTTTACAGTAGTAGGGGCAGGGAATCAGTTTCTCATTGGTCACCAAGGGAATGTTCCTGTCTCTTCGTCTAGTGCTTATTAGGATTTTTCTCCTTTTTCAAATGTTTGGAACCCCTATCAAGGGGTTTCTTCTTCATTCACTAATTCAGTGGGGGGAACTGGTCCGGTTTATAGTAACTCCATGTTGGGAGGGGGTCCTTCTCCGAATGCTGGGTCACAAGGGTTTTCCTATGGCCCAAATTTTTCTACGAACTCTTTCTGGCAACCTGGTGCCTCATCAAATCCAGGGTTTTATTTTCAGAATGTGGGGAACTCATCCTATTGGGGATGGATTCCCAGGCTCCTCCTCGTTTACCATTTCTGGCAACATTAAACTTTCCAGATTTGTCGAAATTGACTAATGATCCAATCCGATATAGTCAGGGGTGGCCTTCGGTCCCCACCAAACTACCTTTAGACATTCCAAAGTTTGAAGGAAAGAATGGAGAGGATCTGACAGGTCACATCACCACTTTTCATCTATGGTGTTCATTAAACTCCCTAATCGATGATTCGATTAGGTTGAGGTTGTTTCAGCGCACCTTGACTGGAAATGTAGCTAAGTGGTATATTGAGTTAACTGGGGGCAGTTTTTCCACTTTTGGAGATCTAGCTACCATATTTTTAAATCATTTTCAGTTGCCTGTTCGTTATGATGCCGAGACTGAACTCTTGGCTAATTTTAAGCAGGACAAGGCAACCCACATTTATGATCATATCTAGGAATGACGAAGAAGGAAGAGGCTCATTAAAGCCTATATTCCAAATGAATTCCTTCTAGAATGGTTTTTGAAATCCTTGCAGCCAGATATTTCGAAGGATGTATCCCTGTCAGGGGTATTTTCCAAGGAACAGGCTATTTTTAGGGCCCAACAATTACAACTGATTTATTCTCAGTTTGGCATCCTCAATAAAAATTTTCCTGATTCTCCTCACTCCAAATTGGACTTGTCCAAAACTAAACCTAGTCCTCATGGTGATGGAAGTATTAGGTCGATTGATAGTGGTGCAACTAACTTGCTTAGCCAGTTGCAGTAGTTGTCCATACAATCTTCTTCTTCAGGTCAGGTTTTACCTCAGTGCCAACCTCTTCCCAAGATTTGTCAATAAATACTGTCCAGACTTCAAACCCCAAAGGAAATCAACAATCCGAGGGGAAGAAGAAAGGACGAAATAATAATAGGAAGAAAGGCAAAGATGGGAAGGGCAATGCAAATAAATCCAACGAGCATGTTGGTGAGGGACATAGGGATAAAAATAAAGTGAAGTTTCCATGCAAGTTATGTACTGGAGATAATCTTACTCACCTCTCTCCTAAAATTCAGGATGCCCAGCGCTTGTTAGCTCAACAGGGATCTTCAAGTTCACAGGTTGTGTTAACAAACCCTTTTCCCCAAAGGCAACAGTTAGTTGTTGGCGTGAATCAAAATACTAGGGCTTCCTCTGGAGGCACCCAGGAAGGGGAAACCCCATCAAACATATATATGATGAGTGCTTACGCAGATATCGCTATGAGATCTCGTGATTATGGTACAGCTGAGTCTTCAAAAGCCAAGGGTGCTCCTGATAGTACTGAACTGCTTCACATTACGAGGCCCACCGTTGAGTCCATACCTCGGATGCCAAAATCATCTAAAAAATGTATGATGATAAATCCAAATGCCAAGGCTAACCAGAACTACTTTGTTGTAGAAGATCTGGCACGGAGTCCTTGTGCTATGTCTGCTCTCGAGGTGCTCCAGTCTTGTCCAGCTCAACGAAGTTCTCTTCTCACTGCTATTGTGGCTGTTGATCTGAAGAACTCTCTTATGATTACATTCGATATGACTAATTTTAAAAAGAGACTCCCACATCATATGGCTTTCCATGTTAGATCATCATTTCGAAAGTTCACTATATTTCAAACGGTTGTTGATGAGGGCGCTTCCACGTGTGTGATGTCCCTCGCATGCTGGAAAGGAATCAGATCTCTCGCAGTTGTTCCATTAGGCACTCTTCTGACTGCATTTGATGGTCATTCTCACAGGCCGCATGGTATTGTCCTGGCTTTGCCCATCTGTGTTGGGGGCAAAACTGTCAATATAGAGGTTGAGATAGTTGATGCGAGCTTGGACTACAACCTTCTGTTGGGGCGAAACTGGATTTATGAGATGGATGCTATTGCATCCTCCTTGTTTTTTATTATTTGTTTCCCTCACAAAGGGAGAATTGTCACAGTTGACCAACTGGATTGTTCTCCTGTAGACCCGAATGCATCTACTAACTCAACTATCCCTTTGGTGGATAACATCAAACCGCCTGTTGAGAATCTCGGGGTTGGAATGTATTCTTCTCTGATGGGTACTTTTGATATTCCACCTCCTTCCGTTCATATAAATGAAATTTCATCCTACAGGGCTCCTATTCGATGAGAGTTCTTCAGAACTCATTATTTTTCAGATCCTTGGACCTTACCTTCCCCTACTTCCACATTAGCGGAAGGTCAAGTGGGTGGAATGGCATTTCCAATCTCTGCAGCAGAGATTGCTTATAGATCTATTGTTTACTCTGCAGAATCCATTCCAGTTTCTCTTTCACCAAAGGAATTGGATGGCGATGTGGCCCCGGCTTGGACACTTAGTTCTTCTTCCGCCCAGGATTGCCTAGATACCGCTCTTCCATTTGAAGAGGCTATCCTGGAAGCTATGACTAGTATATATAGACCATGGGATGATTTGCATCATCAGTCTTACTTTCTACCAGACTTGAACGAAGTTGAGTCAATTTTTCCAAGTCCTCAGTATTTTGGCCCTGTTCACCCAGTCTTGAACCCTTTAGCACCATCACAGGTATTTTTTGAAGGAAACATGGCTGCAATTTCTCCGACTATCCTGGTGAACATCTCCAAGAATCCCAATGTTATCGATAATGTTTTCATCGGAGCTGAATGTTCCCCTGAAGAAATTCAAATTTACATCGATCTCTTTAAAGATTTTAGGGATGCGTTCGCTTGGTCTTATGAAGAAATGCCTAGTATAGATCCATCTATTGTCGAACATGAGATCAAGATCTACGAAAATGCTAAGCCTATGAGGCAAAAGCTTCATCCAATTAACCCTAGGAAGGCTTCAGCTGTCAAAGCTGAGGTAGAGAAGTTGCTCAAGGCAGGATTTATTTTCCTTGTTTCTTTGACTGAATGGGTTTCGAATCTAGTTCTGGTGGATAAGAAACAAGGGACAATTCGCGTTTGCATTGATTTTAGAGACCTTAATAAAGCATGTCCAAAAGATAATTACCCCACGACATTTATAGATCATATTATTGACGAGTGTGCCAGTAATGAGATTTTCTCCTTCATGGACGGTTTTTTTGGATATAATCAAATTACTATCCGTCCTGAAGATCAGCATAAGACTACCTTTATTTGTCCCCAAGGTACCTTTGCTTACAATAAAATGCCATTCGGCCTTAAAAATGCTGGAGCCACTTTTCAGCGGGCCATGTCATATGCCTTCCACGACATCAAACATATTATCGAGGTGTACTTGGATGATTTAGCTGCTTGTTCTCGCAAGAGAATTGATCATCCTTCTCACCTTCGTCAAGTATTTGAAAGATGTCATTTTTACAAAATCAGGTTGAACCCAAACAAGTGTGTTTTCGCGGTCACATCCGGTAGGTTGTTGGGGTTCATTATGTATATGGAAGGGATTTGGGTAGATCCCTTCAAGGTTGAGGCAATATTTTTGTTTCCTCCCCCGTCGTCTATTCATTGACTTCAAAGTATACAAGGAAAAGCTAATTTTTTGCGGAGATTTATCGTGAATTATGCCGAAGTTACAAGAGGATTCATGAGATTATTAAAGAAGGGAGTCCCATTTTTGTGGGATGACTTTACTCAACGCTCATTTGATGCTTTGAAAAAAGCATTGACCTCTGCTCCTATACTGAGTCCACCTAATTATAGCAGGGATTTCCTCTTGTATCTTGCGGAAGCAGAATCTACTATCAGTATGGTTTTGGTTCAGGAGGATGATTCTCTTGTACAACATGTTATATACTACATTAGTCAAGGTTTGGTAGGACCTAAAATTCAGTATTCTCTGATAGAAAAGCTTGTTTTAGAAGCTGTCCATGTTGTACTACGTCTCAGACATTATATTCTCCTATGAAAAACTTATGTTTTGGCAGCAGTCAATCCATTTCAGTTTGTTCTCAGCAACAGAGTGATTGGGGGCAAATAAAATCAATGGATTGTGATTTTGCAGGAATTTGATCTTGAGTTTATGTCTGCCAAGTCCAAGAAATCATTAGTTTTCACAGAATTAATTTCTGAGTTGCCCTGTGGAGAGGAGATAGTTTATGATGAATCCTTTCTGGATGAGCATATTTTTCTCATCTCTTCACAGGATCCTTGGTATGGGGATCTTATTGTATATCTTCAGACTGCGAAGTTTCCTTCGACTTTTTCGAAAGACGAGTGTTGTAAGTTGCATCACCTGGCTAAAAATTACTTGATCATTGGTGATAGTTTATACCATCGAGGGGTCGATTCAATCCTAAGACAATGCTTAACTCTCGAAGAAGCTGAGGTTGTGATGAATGATAGCCACGGTGGAGTTTGTGGTGGTCATTTATCTAGGCTTGCTACAGCCCAAAAAATCTTGCATGTTGGATACTTGTGGCCTTCAATTTTCAAAGATTGTATAGAGTCGGTCAAACAGTGTCATCCGTGTCAAGTATATACTCAAAAGATGCACGCTCTTCCAGCTCTGCTCTTCCCAGTTGTCACCGTCGGTCCTTTTACAAAATGGGGTATTGATTACACTACTTGTAACCCGCCTTCGACTAAGGGTCACAAGTACATTATTGTAGCAGTAGAGTACTTCCTGACACTTCTAGTCTTGAAGAACGCCTCCTTCATATGGAACATCTTGATGAGCAGCGTTGAGATGCTACCATGATGAACAAAACACATAAGAAACGGGTACAATTTCAGTACAATAAAGTATTCAAACCTAAGGTTTTCTCTGAAGGTGACCTTGTTCTGGTTTATGCCTAGGAAAATATGCCCTAGGGGCAGGTTAGTTCAAGTCTATGTGGTATGGCCCCTTCATCGTTAAAAAGGTCCTCAAAAAAGGAGCTTATACCTTGGTTGATTTTGAGGGAAATGAGTTGGCGGAGCCCATAAATGGGCTCTATCTGAAAAGGTATTATGCCTAGGCCTCGGCCTGGCATCTTGCTTTTTGTATATATTTTTGTTTTCATTTTTGTACATGTCTGAGTTTTTCAGTCTCTGAGGTGATGGTGATGTTTTTCAATCTGCTTTGGCAGGTTGTATTGGATATCATGAGTCATTATGGTTTCGCCGATGGTGCTAGTAAACACATCTGGAACTTAGCTTCCGCAGCTTGGGTACTTTATTATCCCTCTGGTAAGCTGTTAGTTTCAAGAGGGGTCTGCATTGGTCTTGCTTCCAATAACATAGCAGAATACATTTCAATCATTTATCTACTCTCAGAACCAATATCTTTCGGTGTTGATTCGTTGGTAGTATTCTTGGACTCCCAGCTGGTGGTGTCACAGTTGAACAATATATATCAGGTCTGGAATCCTTTCTTGTTTTGATTGTTTTTTAGAGTACATTTATTGCAAAGATCATTTCAATTTATAACACCTATTCATATTCCTCGAGCTAACAATCACATGGCAAATTCATTAGCTAATCAAGCAATTGACTGACATATTATTCATTCAATACTTTAAAATCAAATCATCAAAATCATGATACATTTTCACACATTTGTTTCATCGCATCATAAACCATTGTATATATGTATATATCATTAGAATGTACAAAAAACTATACAAAAATTTGGACCCATATGTCCTACAAAATTAGGGCTTATGCCTGATCATCTTCAGTCTCAAAAATATAATACAGTCATCCAATAAAATCTATGATCCCTGCCTAACATTTGTGTTCCTAGAGAACATGATCATAGTAGCCACATGACGGAATAACCACTCCCAGTCTCGCGGTACCCTGACTACCCATCTCTGGATAGCCTCTGGTAAGTCTTCTACTGCATACATAGGCACTTGGCGAGTTAAAATCTCCAAGTTTCTCTGAACGGCATGTAGGGTCCTACCAGCGTCTTCAGCATCCGCTTCGCCTCTGCGACGTTTGTGCCATGGGTATCCTTCAGGACGAACTGGTCCCATATCTGTGTCATGGTCATACAATTTTGTAAGTCATTCAAAATCCAATCAAAAACATGTTTGTTTTTTATTTTTCACATATATTGAAAAAATAAAAAATCAATCCAATATTTTAGTCTTACCAATAACACCCCATGTTTTTCTAGGTGGAAGGACTAAGTCTGGATCACTGCGAAAATCCATCCCAGCATAGGGATATTCATCCACTGCAATAATATGTTCTTCCCACCATTAGAATAACTCGTCGTCCCATGTAGTATGGGGAACTTCACTTCCCCCCAGTATCTTCATTAGATCATCCCATCAGGCTATTCTTGGATCTCTAGGGCTACTGATGGATGAGATCACTTTGGGTCGAAGCCCAGGAATCTTCTCAAAGAAGAATGTCATCAAAATGGTTCCATACCCGAAATTCTTTTTTTAGCTTTTCAGATGGAGGACAGTTGTTTTTTCATGTTTTTCAGTAGAGCTATACACCAATAAAAGAGGTGCACTAAGCATTCCACAGCTATACTCATCTGTGTTCTCGACGCCTGGTGCAAGGAAGCAGATCCTGCCACCCTGCCAATGGTGAAGAGGATAATTTTCATATGCAGCTCTGATAAATCTTTGATTGCAATTTGAGTCCCTACTTTTTGAGACCCCTCTACACAATAGATGTGGACATAATCCTCAACTATAAGCCCTCCCAAAGGCTTGCCATTTAAATCTACCTGATCTCCTCGTCGGGAGAGTCTAGTAATAAAGTAAATGTATTCCACCTCTATGTGTATGGGTATTTGATCAATCATGAAGAAATCTTCCTTCGGTTCCTAATGATGAACCAGCGTTTCAAGTAATCGGACGTTAATTTTCATATTTTGAATTTTGAAGAATTTGAGTAAACCATAATTTCGGAGGATATTGAGTGAATTTTGATCTCCCATGACTTCTTGGTCAATGGCACTGTGCTCACGTTCTCTCCAAGAGATAATCATCCTGCAAAAAATCATTTAATTTTTCATTAGGTTCATTTTTTACAATTATGGTCTGCGCATACGCGACTTCCCTTGTGGACAGTCACGTATCATACGCGGGTTCGTCCACATGAACCCGCGTATGCGCATAATGATAAATCAAAACAAATCTTTTCAACGGTGAAAAATAAAAAATTTTAACCCATTAATGGATGAAATTAATCTCAATGATGAATTTAAGGCTTACATGACTAATCCGACGAAGTTTGATGGCTGATTTCTCCTGATTTGAGGAAAGAGGTTTTTTCTCCAAAGATCTTTTCTCCAATTCAGCAAAGTAACAATGAACCAAATATGAGGTAAAATGTGTATTTATGCCCAGAAATTGAAAATTTTTTGCAAAATTTCATTATGCTTATTTTTCACATCTATATTAAGCTACATAATCATGTTGCTTGCAAGTGTTGGTATGGGTATATTTTCAGGTACATTTTTTCGACTATGAGATTTTTTCTGGTTTTCGAAACCATGACTGCTGACCGGTCATGGCAGGTATATGATCTTAACTAGCATATAGGTTAGGGAATCCACTTTCCATTGCATTATGCATTCTAGCCTCCATTCTGATCACTTGCCATAGGGTCGATCCCATCATGTCATGAGTACTTAACCCATTTCACTCGCTGATTATTTAATCATGATTTCGTGGTAGAGCCTTCCTTTACATGGGCTTCCTAGTTAGTTCCTCGCTAGCACTTGTCGCCCATGCTGCACTTTATGTAGGCTCAAGAGTCCTCTTTAGTCCCGTAATGACTTATATGTTGAAGCTTCATTCTTCTTCTTCTTCATTATCATTTTTCTGGCTATTACCCTAGAGGCTCCCTGGTGTTATTGAGTTGCATTACTGCATTGCATATTGACTACTTGTTTATCTTGGCCTTTAGCCGGATTCATTTAGACTCAATGTTTAAGCCATATTTTGACCTTGACTCTCTGTACAAAGTTGGCCATTGCAAATCACTTAGCTATCATGACTTGACACCCTTGTTACCTATGGATGGAACACTCCTTTGAGTATCGTTTACCAGTTTCCGCCACCTTTCATTGAGCATAGGATTGTTCCTATCCCAGGAAATAGTGCATCTGTTACCTGATACTCGTTCTATCCATTGTACCATAGCATTATTTTATTCTTTTTCAAGCTTACCATATGAAAAAGACAAAAAAATCAAATATGTTAAAAAGAGCGGGAAAGGGATGTTACTTCATATTTTGATGGCAGTTACAATATTAGTTTGTCGCCCTTGAACAAAGCACATAAAACTATACCTTTTCCTCATTTGAGATGGTTTTAGTTTTGGCCTAGGCGATGCCATAACCTTGTTTCACAAGTCAGTTCTCTCCCGGTTGGTTATCTCTTCCAATCATATGGAGAGTTTTTTTTTCCTCCTGCATAACAGACTTATACAGTGTCATTATTTGCTGCCATGGTCATCATGAGTCGTGCTTTTGTTCAAGGGAAGTTAACCATGAGTCGGCCATTTTGCGGTGTCTCTTGACTTATTTTTTCAGGCCTTCCCAGTTTTGTCAGTATCTTGTACTATCAAATCAGATATTTGGTCTTCTGCTCGTGTTGGTTTGAGAAGGTCTCCATTGACTTCTTGCCCACAGTTTTTTCTCTTATCGACTACGACATCTTGCTCTGAGAGTAAACCTAGAGCCGCACCGTGGCCCTATTTACATCATTGATAGGTGACCTTGTGCTCAGAATTTGATCATCATTATGGGTCTTTGACTTAGTGGTTTTCCTTGTGTTCGACGTCAGCATACATTATTACACTTGGGATTCGTGCAGTACCTTGATTTCCATTTGACCCTATCGGTGGATATCTTGCCTCTTTGTCAACTTTCATCATTGGTTGGTTCAGAGGGTTTCTTCCATGCGCTAGCTTCATCTTGTGCATTTCAGAAACGTACTTCGGGTTGGTTCCTTCACTATACTTCGTCTGATTCCTTCCGAATCTTGGCCTGTGAGTTACAATCGCGCTGGACTAATGTGGGATGCCTTAATCCCTTCCTTCCAACAGATCTTTTACCATCGAATCCGACTCATTTCTCTGGGAATAAGGTCTAGAGTATTTTTGTCAGTACCTTAGGGTTTGCAGTCATTAGTGGCAGACTCTTCGCTATCGACAGTGAGGATTCATTATTGCCTCCTGATTGATAGCTTCTTACAAGTGTTCGACTTCAACTCATTTATTCGCACTTGTTAGATTG
The DNA here is from genome assembly GCA_034641835.2 of Pinus albicaulis. Lineage (NCBI taxonomy): Eukaryota > Viridiplantae > Streptophyta > Pinopsida > Pinales > Pinaceae > Pinus > Pinus albicaulis. The sequence goes on from CM076576.1 coordinate 637,360,741, forward strand.
TACTAGGGCACCTTGACACTCATTATCATTATCAGTGGGTTGTCTCGTTTTTGTTAACGGTTTACATTATTGATCAGTAATCAAAAGATTTCTCACATGGTCGACTTCAGCTCATTTATTCCCATTGTGTAGAATTGTGCCATAGTGATTGGTGAAGACCTCGGGTTTGCATCAACATGCTTCGGTTCACTTTTGACAGGTCATTCAGTTTCTGCCAGTGACGCCGTCCACCCTTATATGTTGCAGTTTCAATACAGCAGCATGTTATATGTTGGCTCACAAGTTGCGTGATTGTACCATGTATTCCACCTCTTATGATTTGGTATTTGGAGATTCAGTTATACAACATCATTGATCAGTATTCTATATGTGATACTTGCACTTGATTTTCGACTTGTACTTCTAGGCAGTGATCAGATGATTCATTATGTACTTTCCAGTTTAGCTATACTTGTATACATTTTAGATCTATAGACATGATTTTATTTCACTGAACATGGGTATGCCCGCCTCAGACATGAGTTGACTCTCTGACTTCTTTCATTGGTTTTTTGATAGGCTGAAATCTGGTGACATCCTCTCTTGTCTTCGTAAGGTTCTTTCTATGCACATAATATATTTCGGCCGTCATGTACCCCTGATGACCACATATATATTTAGGGGGCATCTGTTATAGCATCATTTTTCACCCTCAAGTGAATAATGATTGTCTCTTTGGCCTTAGGCACCCTTTTCCCCCAAACTTGAACAAATTTATAAAAAACAGTGTTAAAAATCCCATACGTGATTATTCCTAGACTTTTCTGTGTATATACGCGAGTCCATCCATAATTTTCCGCCTATCCCATTTAAATCATTAAAAATATATATAAATTCCCTATTTTCGAGGGAGGGTGATGGTTATTTCGGTAATTTGACCACCCCAGCCCGTGGCCCAACTGTTTCCAACTACTGAAACTACTTGGAGGGAGTATAAAATCCCCTCATGTGTATGGCCTAAGGGAGAGAGAAAATTATAGACATTATACTCTGTTGGATCCCTATTTCAAGTCTGATGTTCCCGTGCCTCCTACACTTCCCAGGTATATTCAGGAAACCCTTGTTTCCTTGAAGATGACCATCGTCCTATATGACATCTTATGTGCGCACATCTTGGAAGAATCCTAGCGAGGTGAGGGCTGGACGAATCTAGAGGACGGTCTACTCGAAGGTCGTGGAAGGATTCAGGTGATCTCTCCACTTTCTATTCTTGTACATGCCATTTATAATGAGAAGAACCATCTTGTTCCTGAATACTCACGTGTTTATATCTCTTTATATATGTGTAAATATTGTTAGTTGGACATTCAGTATTGTTTATATGATATTATACATGAATTACACTGACATCTAGGAACAATATATGCTTTAAAACTAGTGTTTCATGTTCGTTCTTTCTTGATTTCCAGGTTACGAAGCATGAGGAGTTGTTGGGGGTTTGAACCCTGCGGGATCTACATCAAACGTAGGACTTTCGGGTAAGTTCTACAACTGATTAAATCTAGTTTTCAGCATCAGAGATAGGTTAAGTGAGTCCTTCTTGAATGGTATGCCCCTGATCTATGAAGGTTGCCGACCCAAAAACCTTTAGGGAGTTATTTCCCAAAACACCCACAAAAGAAAAAGAGAAATAATACAGAAAATGCTAAAAATTTAAATGCCGCTACTGATTAAATTAGTTTCCTTTATGGTAAAAAATTAAATAAGATTTTGTGAAACTTGTCTAAAATGCCACAATAACTAGATTTTTTTTCAATAATACAACTTAATCATGATGGAACAATTGTAAATTTCATGTCAAATAGGTTAGTGAATAAATATTTGTCAAACAATTTAAAACAAATCAGTAGTTAGGTAGAAAATGAGATTGATTCAACAGTTTAATCTAAATCAATAGGGGGAATAATTGATAGAGTAGGTTAGACTGTTATAAAAAAAGGACATGTGGGTTTGCTAGCTCAAATGCACCCTAAACAAATGAGATAAAAAATGTTAGCTTAGAAAAAGAAATTAAAAAGGAAAGGGAGGTAGAAATTACATGATGGATTTGAAAAGCATGAAGAATGTTTATCCTAAGTGTTTAAAATCATAAAATCATTTCATGCACAGAAAGGCAAAGGAATACAATTTTATCCTAATCTCTAAAGGGTTCGACATATAAAAGTGAAAATCTAGTGCATTAACTCCCCAATCCTAAAGTTTTACCTTTTCATTAAGCCCCCTGCTACCCGAAAAAATATCCCATCCAACCCCACCATTGGTTGATTAAACCCCCTCCATCTATCCCATCATCCTCTCCCCTCACTTTTCATCCAACGACCCATACTCTTTTTCAGCCCCCCCTCTCCATCCAAACTTTATCATCAGGGGGGTGGTCCGAAATGGGCAGTTTTAAGTTTCGGGCCCATGCTAATGTGGCGCTTTCTCATGATTTCACAACCCCCGGCCGAAACCGATTACCACTTCACTACCCCTTCGAAAAGAAGTTTTCTCTGCCATATTGTAAATCGTTAATATGCCCATTGAGAGCTAGTCCCATAATGCCACCTAGACCCAGCCATTTCCAATCGAATGCCTTCCTTTGATATACAAGCGTTGCTAATTAAATTCACCCCTAACTGTTAATCCAATGGATCCACACCATTATCTGCGAGAAAATGACACATTCCTGTATAAATCCATGCCTAATCGATGTTTGATCCTTTACCTTTATATTTTCATTAATCTGTACAGGTTTTCTACAGGTTAATATAGTGGCAAAAAATCAAATTAAACTGTTATTGATCTTCTCTCTGTAATTATCCCCAACCTTTCATCATTACAGAGCTTTTTTCGCAGCCAAAAACTCCATTTGTTTTAACAAAAACCCTCATTCATCCTCAAAACGGAGTTCATCATGCCTCCCAAGAAGAAAACCCAGGTGGAGACTGTAAATGCACTCCTCTATCCCTCAATTGACCTTGATCATATTCCTCTGGCCGATAGGGATTACAAAATCCATGAAACCCTATGTGAGCTAGAATTATTTGAAATGTATTGCTGGATTGAAGACAAATTCATTGATAAAAATAATGACATTAGACTCTGGGATTCCAATTATCCCCATTATATCTTTCCCCACACCCACAGTGCCCCTGAATTCATCAAGAAATGTCAAGCCTGTTATGAACCCAATCAGAGAGCTATTATTACACCTACCAGAGATATTATAATCACTATAATTTCCCAAACCATATACCAAATGATGCAGACTCCTATTACACAAAATGCCACTCCTTTTTCTCAAGAAACACTCATTGATATCCTGGAATCTATTAATGAAATATTTCCTTGCATACACATCATATTTGAGCAGAAGGAGTTGATAGAGTAGGAAAATGATGCCATTACAAAAATCAAAGAAGAACTTGGAGATAAGCCAACCACTACTAACAATATTATTAAGTTCTTAAATTCTAAGAAAAAATATGAACTTGAGGATTTAGGAGTAGGTGACAGGAATGAAACAATATTGGAAGTTAAAAAGGTTCTTACAAAGAGAAATCTTATTGTACAGTTGGAGGAAAAATGTCACAATTTGGAGATAGCTGTAAACAGGTTTTTCAACAGGCTTGAACCTTCAACTTAGAAAGGTCTTCCTTCCCTTTTTGTAATAAATGAAAAACTAAAGCATAGACCAGATTATGCAAAGAAGTTGCAGGAGATTTCCGGAGATACAACAAAGTTTTCAAACATCAAAGGCACAATGACAGGGAAAGCATTCTTGGAGGCATTAACGCATGACCTTTTCATCCAATATGAGATAAACCACATTTTTGTGGTGAGACAAAAATTTTCCAAATATACCGAGGTGGATGAAATATACAGGAAAGTCATCAAATTAACTATCCCAGATGAAGAGCGATGGGATAATTTAACTGAGTTCTAGGATTAAAAGGTAATAAAGAGCAGTAATTTGCAGCTAGCTCACAGAACAACACTACAACTAGCTCACAGGACAACACTACAGCCAATGCAGCCTATCAATAGGCTTAATCATCAACTAATTCCTGAAAATGAAAAATGCTAGAGAGCCATATCACCCTCATCGAGCCAATTTTTTGTAACAGTTACAGTTTATTGTTATATTTAGGCTAATAATACACTATTTGTTGAGACAAAATTTATTGTAAACAATTTTGTAATTTTCAATATAAATACTTCGTTGTTTGAAGTATTAAGGGTTGATTTTTGAATTTTGTTTTTGCCTACTATGCAAGTGTAAATTCCAAGTTTTCTTGCTAGAGCATCAATAATACAAATATTTCTTTCAAGATTCTTGTGATGTAATTATTGGTGAAGTCTTTCTATTGTATTTGTGTTTTCCCACTGTTATTTCTTTTCTCTTTTTATCAGAATTATTAATTGTAAAACAGAAAGTGTGATGAATAGGACATGTTAAATAAAACACCTTATTATGATTTCTTTTACAATTTAAATGTTTTCTACTTGAAGTCAGATTGAAAAATACTTAAATTCTTTTCAGTCTTAATTGTTATTTACCCTTCTACCATATTCATTATTCATATAAAATCTCGAAGAATCCAGTAAATGCAACCTAGCTTGCCTTGTTATGACTCTTTTAAGATTTTGACGCAAATAATCCAGTTTCATGTTTGACTCCATTTCCCAATGGGATGATAAATATTTAGTCAACCAAATCAATCAAGATCAAAAAATTAACAAGCACAATCATCACTAGCCTAATATCAATTCAAAACAAAGTTAAAACTTAAAGAGAGATCCCTCTCTTAAGCTGGCTGGGCTAGATCCCAGCTTCCAAATTGGTTTTGATGTTGTATTTCTATGATTTATTCTCCCAATATTTTAAATTACAGAACGATAACACTTGGGACAATAGATTTTAAATTGTGTAAATTCATTGCATCCAAAGCATTGTACTTTAGACATAACTTGTATTCCATGTGGCTGATTATTATTGTTTTTTTGACAAGGTTCAAATCTTTCAAACTTTCCTTTCTTCTTCTTTGATATAGCAGCAAAATATTGAGACTTTCAATATTGTATCCTCTAGAATACAAAAAATCCATAGCTCACGGAAGTTTGGAGTGTCCTTTCTTTAATAGATGCTTGTCACAAAACTACTACATTATGGAGGTAGAGAATTTAGTATACAATTAGTTAATTCTGAATTGGAAACTACTTCTCCAATCCCTTGTAATTAATCCTTAAACTACTATAATATACAAGGCCAAGTCTTCATCCTTCAATAACCTTGTCTTGTAAATTTTATTCCTCAAAGATCATTTTTGACTTGTCATACTAATAGAGTATAGTTTTACCAAATTGTCATAGATTTCTTTAAATGTGCCCAAATATGCAACAAAGGGAATGAGATTACCCTTGATGGATTCAAAAAGAATCCTTAACTTCTTCTTTATTATACTTGTCCCATTCTTGAGTCTTTTCCTTCATTGATTCTATAACATTTCCTAAAACTTGGTCAATGAGTTCATTTTCTATAAGCGCCAAATCAATTCTATTATTTTTCTTGGAAGTTTGTTGACCCATCGAGAATATTTACTTCATTACAAAATTAATTCATTTGATTAGAGAGAGAGAGAGAGAGAGAGAGAGAGAGAGAGAGAGTTTCCGCTTAAAAGTTTGTTACCCATCGAGCATATTTCCTTCCTTAAAAAATGAATTCATTTGATTAAAGAGAGAGAGAGAGAGATTCAAGAAATAATTCTGGTTATGACCATATTTTTTCCTTGGGAATAATTCTGGTTATGACCAAGGATTCAAGGATTTTTTTCATGCTTCATATTCTAATATAGACCTCAACATCCTTAGAAATGATTTAGGAAAATAATGTGCCCCATTGGAATTAGATTCCATCAATGAAATCCTGCAAAGTCAACTATTTTTGTTTAGGCTTTGAAGTCTTGGCCATAGCCCATGGTCATATGGGAAGGTGGTGGTTTTGACCATGTCCTGCCACATAAGAGATGGGCTAAAATGGGGGTCAAAGTTTGGAGGATTTTGGATGTCTAGATATCCAGGAATTTGGAATTCTTTTCAGTGAAGAAGTCTAGTGGTGATTAGATGTCTTGGATATCTAGATATTTGAATATATAAGCATCTATAAATTTAATTAAATGTATGCCTTTGAAACCTTCAGATGGTGGAAGGTCAAATTTGTGGAATGTTGTGGCACCAGATCCTAGTGCCTTGAGTAATCTCGACTGCAACGATACATATATAATAACTAGAAATTTTCTAGAATGCCTGATTTGAGCCAAAAAATATAAAAACTAGGATATAGATGTCAGGTATATGGAACACATGGTGGAAACATGGGGACAACATAAGAAAAACATATGACATAAAAGCACTAAGAAAGTGATTGATGTGGCATGTTGACATGGAAATGTGGATAGATTATGTTGATGCAGCCCTGGAGGAGTGTTGGTGCCGACATGCCACTATTGACATGGCACAATGGTAGGTCAAGACGATGTGCCATGTTAATGTTTCATTATTGGCATGTAATGATGACATGTTAGGAATGACATGTGGTTTATGGATTATATCATGGAATATGACATGGATATCGAAACTTCAGAATTTAGAATTTCAGAAAATGGGATTTTGGTTTTTTCTTGATATTAGAAGCTAGAATATCTGGAAGTGCATAGGTTTACTAGTTTGAAAATGATGATGTTTGGTTGACAAGGAGAATGGCATCGTGATGTATGAGATGGAGTCTAGGAATATAGATATCAATTTTTATATTTAAAATAATTTGTTGTATCATCTGGATTGTGTATTTTCCAAATATTTGGATGTTTGACCTATTGACCAAAGTGCGATAGGATATTGATATGACTTGGAAAGCCATGTGTACAAACTGTGGATGTGGAAGAGTGTGGTGGTGACACATGGGCACAATTTTTTTTTTTTTTGTCAACCATGTGTCAGTGGTATAGTTGTTTTGATGGGATGTGGATAGCATAAAGAGGGTAAATCTTCCGAGGGCCATAATTTTGTTTCCATAGCTCAAAATTAAATTAAATTTATATCATTGGAAAAATTTCAATGAAGAGAAGGAAATGGTGACCTCAAAAAGGAGGTTTGAGATGTTTTAAACAAGAGTAAATTTGGATAGCCCACCCTCCATATAGTGACCTTATGGTTAGGGCACGTGCACCTTGTACCCTCAAGGAGGCTTAGATGGGACTACTTGTGTCACAAAGTAGTATTAGATCTAAGATTCAACATTCAAGTTGAATGGGATTCAAGCTAAGATTCAACATTAAAGTTGAATGGGATTAGAGAGAGAGAGAGAGATGACTCTCATTTTCCTTTCACAAGTGTCGCATCGGTTTCTTCATTTTTTCATGATGGTCGTTGCTCGATGACTCTCCTCACCGATTTGGTTTTATTCTCATTTAATTATTATTATGCAATTTAATTTTCTTGTTTCATTTACAATTATTAAAATATGCACTCAAGCCATCACTATCTCTTAGATCTACTCGTTTACCACACTTCCCTTGGGTTGATCTGGCATTTCCTTGGCTTGATTTCACTTTGCCCAGTTTTGCCTCCAAAATTGCACTGTGAACAATATAGGTGGGCCAAACTGTGAATTGCGCAGTTCTAGGGCTCAGTTTGCATCCATGGCCATTGATACTGCGCAATGTGCAGTGTCTCCCAGCTCACTACTTAGGCTGAACTGCACATTGTGCAGTCTCAGTCCTCAAGCTTTAACACTGACTGCTTGGAATGCATAGTGCACAGTTTCCTCAGGAATCCAGACCCTCTTTTCAGTGAAAATTATGCAATCCTTCCCGTCAGATGCCAATTTTCTGCCTGAAAATGCGTTGAAAGAGTTTTTTCTTAAAACTGATGTTTTATTTCCATTAGTGTATTTTGTATCCCACAGGTACAACAATTTTTCAACACCTCTCTAGTAGTCACTGTTACAATGGAACCCAAGAGAGTTTCCTCAAAATAAATTACTAAAATAAGTATTGGGGAAGCAGTTGACCAAGTTCCTGAAAACTTTCCAGTATATGCATACACTCAGTTGTTTATAGAAAAGGGATCAAAACTCACATCACAACATATTAAAGATGACTTGACAAAATACTTTCAAGAAAACTTAGAAGATTGACAGGTCTATCTCAGGATCAAGCAGTTAGGACTATAAATGTTTGCATGCAGGTATTTGACCTTCCTGTGTGTGGATTTGATCAGTTAGGTTGTCTCACACACTGATGAGAAAAATATGAAACTAAGCAACACTAGCATACAAAATCTTTCTACATTTTTGGAAGCAGATTTTCAGTGGATGTATCATCTTCTTGATCCAGTGAAGATCATGGACTCATTGTTTTATGCCACCCAAAATTATGAGAAGACAAGGGATATCGTCAAGAGTTGGGTGAAGGAGCTATCAAAGTTTATACATACACCCAACCACATGTAAAAGACAAGGTCACTCAAGAAGGCCTACTAGCTTTTGGTCATCGTAAATTGTAGAATATATGGCCAAATGAGTACAAATAACTTTCTTGAAGGGTGGGATATCTTATTGAACCAAGTGGTGAATGATGGGAAGTCGTTCAACTGGTCAAACCTTTTGGCTCATCATCTCAGAGCCCATGTAGCAAAAGCCCAGGATCCTCCCAAGGGTGAGATAGTAAGGTTCTATATGTATGCATACATAATTGATGTGATATGTGCATAGAATTAGTTTCCTGGAATGAACTGGATGTCAACACCAAGAGAAGCTTACGTACATATCTACTGCAAGTTGATTTCGGATTGTAAGACATAGAAGATTTATGGAGCAGCTAATTGATCACTTCATTATCCTGCTTTACAGGCTTATCTTTCAGGATGAATTGACTTGCATGTCATGAAGAGCGATTAAGGAGATATCAGAGATTATAGATTGGTTCACCTTATCAGATGGCACATTGATCAGAGTATTCAGCTGGTAGAATCCGCCACATATTTTCCAAGATATGCCATCGAAAAAATTTTCATGCAAGAGGTATCTTACCATATCGCCATAGGTTTGTTAGCAACACTACATAGGAAGAAGAAGGAACCATGTCCCACACTTCCTTTGCATATCATATTATACAAGATTAAGAACCTCAAAGTTGAAGATACTAAATCAAAAGCCATAGTGAAGTTTTAATTCAGTATAAAAGACTTCAATCCGTATGATCCAAGGGGAATTTTCAAGGACCACTATGAGCGATTCGACTACAACTGGGTCAGAGGGGCATACCAGTGGCTGAAGGAGGAACCATGGAAGAATTTATATAAATCCACCATAACCCATGAGCCAATCAACATAGCTGGGACTTTTGAAGTTTTCCCTGAGACAATAGAAGTTCCAGAAGAGACAACAACAAAAGACATCAGTCAGATACAAGATAAAGGAAAGGGAAAGGTTGCTGATAGTGCAGAGGAGGAACAAAGCTAGAAGATGCAAGTAGATCCTATCACTCAACAAACAAATTGCTGAGGAAGAAAAGAGAAGAGCATAGAAAGAGAGAGAAGAAAAGGTTAGAGGAAGCAAAACTAAGAGTGCAAAAGGCAGAACAAGAGCTAAGGGAAGAATGAGAGTTAATAAGAAGAGAACAAGAGGATAATAATACGTAGGAAGAAGATGAAATGAAAGGTTTAATAGAGGAATAGACAACATCCATACAAGTTGAAGACCAGGAACAAGATCAACCAATAGCAAAAGGAGTAAGAGAACAGATGTAGGATTGGGAGCTTGCTCAAGATATTGAACAGTTGATTGAATTTTTGGACATGGAGTTGGGGCTAGAGCCGCGAGATGAAGATGTGGAGTTGATTATCAATGCACCATAGTTCATCATTCATACTCCACCACCTCCAGCCACATAGCCAGCCCCGAGCGAGGAAGGGGATATATTTCCGTTTGATGATGATCCAGTGATGGATGTGTACAATTTGTCATTTGATGAACTCCAGAAGAAGATTGTGCAAGTGCAGAGAAAGCACTTCCTAGATGATCATGCATCACTTGCATTTATGAGAGAAAGGGTGATAGTGGTGGGCACCAGCAAGAATCCAAACACTATTTCCGATGCCAACTTGGCCTTCGGAAGTGCATCAAGATCTAGCACTTAGTATTTTTTCTTTTTCTTAGAATAAGCAATTGGAACATAATATACAGGAAATCCGTAAAGAGAATAAACATCTTTGTGTAGCAACATAGAATATACCTTCCGCACATGTCTACTTAGAGGAGATAAGAGCAGTGATACTTGCTAAAGTATCCACACTTGGAGACACTATTGGGGACATATGTGATGAGATTATGGCCGTTCATAAGGAACTTGTACACCTACATGACTTGAAATGACAGAGCAGAGAGTTTTTCAAGATCCTTAAGAATGTACAAGCTGGCATCACCATCGTGCATGAGTGGAAAATGTGATGCAAGGCCACATTTATTACACTAGTGAAGAAGATGAAGTCGTAGGCTGAGTTAGAGAAAGAAAGTTTTCAGATGTTAATCCAGAAAAATACGAAACTCACCTCATTCATCGGAAACATTAAGGCCTCATATGTATGAATATACATCAATTTTGATTTCATGGTGAGAACCCACTGGATCCCGTCAGTTGGTACACTAGGCAATACTAAATGAAAATGACAAGTCCGATAAGAGATTGATCAGTACTTGGAGCAGCTGGAGCAGATGGCCACCCGAAGGACTTGGAGGTGAATAGATAGAAATTTCATATCTTCATCGGTATCCTGGTTCATATCAGAACACTATTTATCCTAATTGAGAAGGAGGTTAATACCGGTTCTAATACATTGTACCCAGATGCTATGGAGGAAAGAGTCTTCTTCTAGTCTGACACTATCTCGCAATTTGGGGACACCATCACACATTAACATGCTTGGCCAAGTTCAAGTTACACATCCTGAGTTCATCCCAACTCCAATATCATAGTATTTTGTCTTGTTAGGGTTTCAAGTTGTCTCTGCCCTATTTTGTCTCATATGGGTATGAGTGGAAAATGTAATACTATTTGTAATTATTGTAAAAGTGAAATTCCAAGTTTCCTTGTTGGAATGTGAAGAGTCATATGCAATAAGTTGAAGAGTCATGAGGGAAGTCCAAGAATCACAAAGGGGGAATGCCAAGAGTCACCCCCCTTTACTATAAATATATCCTCATAACTCTTTGCAAAGGGCTTTTGGGATCCAATATTTTCGCTAGGCTTAGGCTTAGAAAGAGCTTGGGAGTTTTGTGTGAGCCTTGGATTCTCCATAGCACAGAGGGAGTATACTTATTTAGAGGAGAAGGTGTTGTATACTTCACATTCCACTATTTGGGCTAGTGGATTTTCAAATGTTATATGTATGATTGGAACTATCACTTTTAATAAAACTCATAGCTGGCACACTTTCTTGCATATATTGTCAATATAGTAGGACTACTTTTGTTTTATTTGTGATGTATGTTGTTTAACTTACACACATGCTTAGGAAATATTTCATTTTCATTTGTGTGCATATTTTTGGATGTCTGTTGATGTGTTAACCTGTCACCTTAACTCGTGGAATATTCTACTTGTTAGTTTGTGTGATGTCTTTTCACTCGTGTGTTCCTTCTAAGTTGCATACTATTATAGGCTTCCAACGGGCGCACTTCCTTTTCCCTTTTGTGTGTTGGAATTGTCATATGTTGCACTTGACTCACCAAAGATAGCAAAGACAGTATGCACCACTCTTTGTTGTGAAAACCAAGGAGTATCATTAACACCCCACTGTTGGGACTCCTACTCCAAATGGTGTGAGGTCTAGTTAGGACTTAATATCGGAGGGATCCCCTAAATGTTGGTGGGTCCAACATCGTCAAAATTTTTTGTGCTAGAAGGACGGTCAGATGATAAGCTGAGCCGTTGAATTTTGTTTTGAATTTCCACACTCATTTTTATGAGTTCTTCCACAATCATACTCTCGACATGTTTTTCTACAAAACTAAATTTTCAAGTGCCAATAGATATCATTGATAACTTGTCATCACTTAAATTTAATGGCGAGGGTGAAACAACCATTCTTAAGCATACTTAATTTTTTCTTCAATTTTGCGAAGAGCGTGACATCCACATTGAGGATGTTGGATGTTGTCTATTCATTCTCACGTTGGGTGTTACACATTGACCGGTCACTCTATTAAATCTTTCCAACTTCTTGTCATAGAAATGTTTTGTGTTTTTTACAAGTATGATTATAAAAATTTATGCAAGAAAATTTATAATTGCGAAAATCACTTGATGAATCCTTACATCATTTTTTCAATCATTTATGCATCTCTATTTTGAATTTCCACAAGATGATTTTGATTGGGATTTCTTGTCTGGAATATTTATATATCTTGTTCTCATTTCACTTACTCCACAGAATTTAGAATATCTTAAATCACACCTGACATACCTCGCTCTTAAATATTCTAAATCTGTGACGGACAAGGGTGTTGCTCCAAGTAACCCTCCATTCGCTTTTCATATAACATCTCTACTTCCACATGTTAAGGTGGGAAAGATTCAAAATTCATCCATTAATGTACCACCATATCCTCCCACCCCACACACTCATAAATATTACGCAAGTATAGACTGTGGGCTTGATGGTTGTCATGAATTGTTATCTCCTCACTCTCCATCCTTTGGTTCCATTGATCCTACGGTTTGCGAGTTTTTGTGTTCACTTGTTTCAAATATTCCTCTTTATGTTCATGAGAATCAAGTGTTGGACGGAGTTGGTGTTGAGAATCCAACTTGCAATGTCATTTACAATGAGTATGTGTCATATCCCATTGTTGAACAAGAATCTGCGATGGAGGATGACTTCCTTCCTTCCACAACTCTTCCGCATCATCCTAAACTTTTCCACAATTATGTCATTCTGGTTGAATCTTGTGAGAATATACTTTATGATCATGTTAATACTTATGATCATTCACAGAACTCGTGGAATGTCACCTTTTCATCTCGATGTGGTGAGGATGAATCTTCTACTCGTGAGCCTCCCAATATCTCATCTTTCCTTTTTGAAAACGTGGAGGGTGAAATTTCTTCTTTATCATCTTATCCTTTGTACAATTTATCATATCATGAGGATAACTCCATTCACGATCTTCAAATTTCTAATCATGATTGTCGTGACCTTTTCATTGATTCAATTGTTCACGATTCTGATTTTCCAGTAGTTGATTTTTCTAAGCCACTGATCTTTGATGATTTATCTTCCGATGAGCTGGAAATTCCTCAAGCTGTCAAGGAAATTTAGCCTGAGTTGATGGTTATATCAGGTCCTCATAGCCTTGAGGTCAGTTCCACCTCTGATTAGAAGAGTGTTGAAAATTTTGAGGATTCTCATCACAACATTTCACATATTGAAGATCAATCATTTTTTTTAATTTTCTCATCCTCCACCCATGATACACAATCCTATCGCTTGATCATTGGAGGAGTCATATGTAGCGAGCACTGTGGTAAAACAAAAAATTTATACTTTATTTATGTTTTCTTATCTTCGTTGTTCAAAATTTTATGTTTGCAATTCTTCGACTTGCGATGTGTCACGACACCATGTTACATCCACAAAATGTTTTTCGTGTGCTTTTCACCGTTACTTTTCTACGTATGCATTAAAACTTTGAACTTTTTGGTTTGCATTGACGTAAATTTCTTATGTATTGATATGCATGTATATCTTTCTTTATTTGCATTCCCTCGCCCATGTAGGCCAACCAATGCACCGATAGCTACATTGGAAGTATCATTTCACATGATTTGGTCTATACTCTACTTAGGTTAGGAGTAGGAGTAGTGTTTTTCTTTATTGGTTGTTTTACTTTGATTTTCTTTACATTATTTTTTTTTTCATTATTCTTATTTTTATTTGTTTTGAGATATAGGTTTATTTTTGCATGAGACCGTGTTTGGCTTCTGAAGCAAGCATGGTGAAATCCAAGAGGAATTTGTTCTACTATCAATGCTTGTTTTTTTTTTATTCCATCTCTTTGTGTAAATCTTGAATTCTTTTAAGTTGATGATACTCTGATGGAAAATATGTTCCTTCTCTGAGAAAATCACAAGTGAAATCATAATGTTTGGATTTTAACTGGTAATACCTACTCTAATACATTTTATATTTTAACAAGTATGTCAGAGGTATACATAAACATACTTCTCTGAAGGGACAACCTCTTATGCTCTCAATAATTCAGGATCCCTCTTCCACCCCATGGATAAATAAGTGCCTAAGAACATTTCTTTGAAGAAAAAAAAAATGAAAATTTTGAAGGGTGAAAGAAGAGAAAGGCTTCATATGCAGTTAGGTGAAGCAAGAAACTCTGTCAAGGTACTGTCCAGGCTCGCTGGTAGAAGAGAGGTGTTTGTGTTCTTGAAGCAACTCTGTCGGGTTTCTTCTTAGGCCTGCTGGCAACAAAGCAACACCAAAGATGAAAATAAAACTCTCACAATTTATTTTACTTGTGAACTTATATACTCCTCATCCCCAATCGAAAAAACTCAGTTTGACTTGTCTTGGTTTGTGTGCCATCGATAAAGAGGATGGATGGGACCATGTCTTTAACTCAGACTAAGTGAGGAAGTTGTGATTATCAATGAATTGATCAATACCTCTGAAAGGGTGAGACCAATTTTTCATGAGACAAGATTCATGTAGAGAGTTGTAGTTTTACCAACGTGTTACCAAGTGTTGTAGCGGCTACAACCACCCTCAAAATTTTTTCCTTTGCATAGATTTTGGAGACTAATATTCTTTCCACATGAGATTTTCTTGCAATTATATCAGGTATGCATGCTTTAATTGATGTTTATCTTTTATTTATGCTTGTGTTCACTTGCTTTTAACTTAGCCAGTTTTTCTAAGTCATAAGTTAACCTCTTGTCTGTGTCTTGCACAACAGTTCTAGGCTTTCCCCCAAAAATTGCACAATCCATGAGGGCAAGAAGCCTTGATGACTGGAATTATTTAGTCATGACTGGAAGTCAGCCTTAATCTTGGAAACAATACAATCATGATAGGCATCCCAACATTAAGCCCATAAACTGCACAATCCCTCACTGAGCTTAGAAATTGTGCAGTGCACTAAGTCAGAAATTTTTCTAGTTCCAGAACTGCAAAATATTTCCAGGTGATGTGCATGGAATTTTTTTCCTAGAAAAAGTAGAAAAGCTGAAAAAAAATCCCTAAAATTTAGGGATCTATTTTTAATAACTCGAAGGAGACACACTTGCTATTTTTGGAAATTGTCGCCATGTGTTGCTTTTCCATTGATTTTTGGCATGCACATTTTAAACCTTAATTTTCTCAAATCTATTTAATTGATGCCCCTAGAGCTCATTTTCACACTCGATCTTGGAGTCTAGCATTCCTGAGGAGATTAAGGAACCTTTTGTGTGATCATCGTCGCTTTTCTGGGTGAGTTTCACATTTATCACTTTTTCCAGTTTGGCTTGTGTGAGTCCTATTTTTCTTGTTTCTTTGCATGAATTTTGGATTTTCAACTTGATTTATCTTGTAGAAGTGTTGTTTCAATTTATAATTTTCCTTTCACAAGTGTCGCATCAGTTTCTTCATTTTTGCATTGATGGTTGTCGTTGCAATGACTCTCCTCAACAATTTGGTTTTATTATTGTTTAATTAGTATTATGAACTTGATTTGTCTTGTTTCATTTACACTTAGTTAAATATTCACTCAACCCATCACTATCTATCAAATCTGCTCATTTTTCAAACTTCCCTTGGGCAAATTTGTCATTTCCTTGGCCTAATTTCACTTTTCCCAGCTGGGCAATGTGCAATCTGGAGGCTCAAGTTGAGAGCTTGACCTTTGGAACTTCACAGTTTGTAGTAAAGGCTGGCCAAAATGCATAGTACATATTATAGGCCATCCAAACTGTGTATTGCACAGTTCTAGGGCTCATTCTACATCCCTAGCCACTAAGATTGCACAATGTACAACCTCTCCCATCTCATTGCCCAGGATGAATTGCGCATTGTGTAATCTCAGTCCTCAAGCTTCGACCCTAAATGCTGGTAGTGCTTAGTGCACAATTCCCTCAGGAAGTCAGAGCCCCTTGCTAGTGAAAATTATGCAATCCTTGCCATTAGATGCCCGGTTTGCTGCTTCAACATGCCTTGAAAGTGTTTTTTCTTAAAGATGATGTTTTCTTTCCATGAGTGTCTTTTATTTCCCACATGTAAAATCACTATTACAATGGAACCCAAGAGAGCTGCCTCAAAAGAAACTATTGAAATAAGTATTGGGGAAGTAGTTGAGCAAGTTCCAAACAATTTTCCAGTATATGTGGACACTCAGTTGTTTATAGAAAAGGGGTAAAAAATTACATGGTAGCATATTAAAGATGATTTCACAAAATAATTTCAGGCAGACTTAGAAGACTACCATTTTTATCTCAACATCAAGCAGTCAGGACTATATGGGGTTTCTTGCAGGTATCCAGCCTTCCCATGTGCGGATATGATCAATTGGGTTGTCTCACACACTGATGAGAAAACTATGACATTGAGAAACAACAGAGGATACAACCTTTCTACATTTGTGGAAGTAGATTTTTAGTAGATGTATCATCTTCCCGAGCTAGTGTAGATCATAGACTCAATGTTTTACACCACAAACAACTATGATAATGCAAGGGACATTGTCAAGAGTTGGGTGAAGGATCCATCAAAGTTTATAAAACACCCACCCACATGTACAAGAAAATATCACTCATGAAGGCCTACTAGATTTTTTTCATCTTAGCTTGCATAATAAATGGACAACTGAGTACAGATACCTTTCTTGAAGGGTGGGCTATCTTATTGAAGCAAGTGATGAATGAGGGGAAGCCTTTCAAATATCCATATCTTTTGTATCATCAAATAAGATCCCATCTATCAAAAGCCTAATATCCTCCCAAGGGCGAGCAAGAAAGGTTCTATATGTATGCATACATATTGCATGTGTTATGTTCAAAAAATCAATTTCCTGGCATGAGCTAGATGTGTACACTGAGAGAAACTCCCATGCATATCTACTGCAAGTTGCTTTTAGCTTATAGCCATAGAGGAGTTATGGACCAGCTAACTGATCGCTTCATTAGCCTGTTTTACAATCTTATCTTTCAGGAGGACCTAAATTGCATGTCACGAAGAGAGATGGAGGTGATATCAGAGATTGCATATTGGTTCGCCTTACCAAATGACGCATTGATCAGATTATTTGGTCGGCAGAAGCTGCCACACATTTTTCCAATATATACCACTGAAAAACTTTTCATGTAGTAGGCATCTTACCATATCGCCGTAGGGTTGTTAGCAGTACTGCATAGGATGAATAAGGCACCATGACCCACTCTTCCTTTGAAAATTAGATTATACGAGCTTAAGAACCTCAAAGTTGTAGATATCAAATCAAAAGAAATAATAAAGTTTTAATTTGGTACAAAATACTTCAATCCGTATGATCTGAGGGGAATTTGTAAGGACCACTCTGTGCGAGTCTACTACAACTAGTTTATCGAGGCATACCAGTGACCAGGTGAGGAACCATGGAAGAATTTCTATAACTCCTCCAGACCCTATGAGCCTATCATCATAGATGGGACTTCTCAAGTTTCCCCTTAGACGAAATCAGTTCTGGAAGAGACAACAACATAAGGCAACATCTAGATACTGGACAAGGGAAAGAGGTAGGGCTCTGACAGTGTAAAGGAGGAACAGATCTAGAAGATGCAAGAAGATCCTATCATTCAACAAGAAAATTTGGAAATAGAAGAAAAGAGGAGGCAAAGGAAGAAAAGAGTATAGTAGAGAAAGAGAGAGAAGCAAATATTGGAGGAAGCATAACTGACAATGTAGAAAGAAGAACACGAGCTAAGGGAAGAATGAGATTTAAGAAGAAGAGAATAGGAGGAGAAGCAGAAGCATGAAGAAGAAGGAAGGAAAAGTTACACAATAGAAGAGATGATACCCATACAGGTTGAAGAGTAGGAATAGAATGAGCCAGCAACAAAAGGAGTAAGCGAATAGATGCAGGATTGAGAGCTTGCTCAAGATATTGAGCAGTTGATTGAAGTTGCAGACATGGAGTTGGGACCAGAGACGTAAGATGAAGATGTGGACCTGATGCCCAGCACACCATAGGTCACTCTTCAGACTCCACCACCTCCAGCCGCAGAGCCAGTGTAACAACCCTAGTTAAAAATACATGTAAAAAAATACGGTACCATGGTCATGGGACATGTATTCCAAGATGAATGGTGGGAAAAAAATCATAGCGGGTGTTCATTTCGGTTTATTATGGCTAAAGGAAATTGGCAAGGCAATGGAAAAGGCTTTGGAAAGGAAAGTGGCATTAATTGACATTTATTTATGAAAATAATGGAAATTAGGAGAAAAGGGAGGTGAAAGGTCACAGGTTTCATGTGAGGAGAAAAATGAAGGAAAATGAACAAATTATAGGCCTCATTGGTAAAAATTATTCTGAGGACCATTTCACAAGATTTTTACAGGTTTTGGATGAATCTCTATCTTCTATTCTCTCTCTCATACTTTTGGACACTCAAATTTTTCATGGAGCACTCTTGGAGGAGTGTGGAATACTTGGGTTTTGGAGCAAGAAGGAAAATTAAAACAAGAAAGTGAAAGAGGACATGAGGATCAATAGCTAAGATGAGTTTTTCTTTCATGTATTGAGTTGCATGTATGATTTCCTTGCTATTTTTGGTAGGCATAGCACATGCATGTGGTTTCTTGGTTATGATCTGTCATTGGCATGGAGGATTTCTTGGATTAACAATGGTTTTTCCTAGCCTTCACATTTCCTAGATAACCATGGTATTGTGGGTTTATTTATTTATTATTATTATTTTTCTGTTTGGATATCATGTTCCTTTGGTTGTGGGTTGAGTTACTAGTTCCTAGAGCCTTGGTTGGACAAACACTCTAGAGCCCTATAATAGCTTGGTTTGAGTTACTAGTCCCAGAACCTTGGTTGGAAAAACGCTTTGGAGCCCTTGGTGGGTTGAGTTACTAGTCCTGTAGCCTTTTTTGGACAAATTCTCTAGAGCCCGGTAGCAGTTATGGGTTGAGTTACTAGTCCTAGAGCCTTGGTTGGAACAAACTCTTTTGAGCCCTGGAAAGCTTAGGTAGAGACCAATCTGGTGATGGTTAGTGATGTCCGACCATGAGGTGGAATCACTGGTTGAGGGTTGAGGTTGTTTTTCCTCTGGAAGCCCTGGTTTGGTTTGGATTGACGAGTTTTATGAGATCCCACATTCATGCTTGGAATATGGCATGGGGGTGACTAAATGAAGAGAGATTTAGATCAACCATGTCTATGGTCGGGTGGAATGTGGAAGTCCCACACTTGGTTTCATTTTTCTTATGGAAATAAGATCTATTTTCCTCTTGTATTTATGGGTAAATATGCTTGTTATTATGTGGCTTATATGACTATTATATGCTTGTCATTTATGTTTTTTATATGCTAGTTATGAATGTGTTCTATGATAGTGATGATGTGTGGCTCTCATCATGTTTTGATTTGTAAATGAATGAAAAATGTATCTATGGCCAAATAGATGATAATACAATTAATGTGATGAGGTAAAAATTCTTCTTAGATATTCCAAGATAATTATGAGACCCCTATGCTCATATCTATTATTTAAACCTGTAGATTACATATTTGTGACATGTTTGACGAAATGTTTGTCATGGCTAGTAGGGGTCTAGTCAATTCCTTGTTCAAGTGTTTGCTTTTACATCATTATTTTACTTTTGAAAGTGTCATGGTGTTCTGGGAAGTGACCTGGGATCTAGACCTGAAAAAGTGGCACATAAATCAAGGTCATAGGCTCAAAAATACTGGGAATATTCCCCAGTCGCATGCATGCCCATGTTGTGCATGCGACTAGAGGTTTCTAGTCACACTCTTGCCCATGTCAAGCGTTCAACCAGGGGATTGATTCTTGAAAAGGTGATTTTGATCCATGGGATAGCCTTCTGGAAGCTTGTCATGGCTCATGGGTGTCTTGTAGGAAGTGCAAAAGTTTTGTGTTTTTGTGTGGTGTGTGTTCCACTTCGTTAAGGTGACCTAGGAGGTTGAAACATATAATATAAGTAACTCTTCGTCACATGTTACCTTGGTTGGGTAGTTAATTGGGTAGATGTGGGAGGAGGGTGTTACATAGTGGTATTAGAGTGGGTTTCGTTCTCTTTGGGCAGTTTTTGGTTTTCGTTCTCCTTGTGTGATATTTGATACCACAAAGTGGTATCAAAGCACAGATCAAAATTTGGATTGGATGGGCAGAATGTGTTTGTGATGCATACATGTCACTTGCATATGTATTATGTATGTTTGTGGATTATGTGCTTGTTGTGTATGCATGGTGGTGTTCATGTTTGTATTTGTGTCGCCATGTGGAATTTGTTGGTATTGTTGTTGGGTGTGATCGTCCGGAGTGCATGTCGGTTGTATATGAAATTGTTGTACATGTTAGTGTCTATACATTTTTATACATGAATCGTAATGGTTAATGTTTTTATCCATGAGTTCATTGTATGAATTTTAGGTTATTATGATGCTATTGGTATGTTATGATGTTGATGTGTTGGTCGAGATAGAGCATGAGATGTAGATCAACAAAGTGAAGTTGCAACATTAGAATATGGGGTAAGAGAAGATCGTCATACATGAATTGTACGATTGGCATGAAGGTATGTTAGTTAATGGATTATTATATGAATTAGAGTTATATACATGTTTGTCATTTTATTGTTGTTGTG